>JBAGKK010000437.1:8609-25721 GCA_037177015.1 Euceroptres primus | reverse complement strand
TTGATAATTTCGGAAGAGAAGCTTATACAATTATGATAGAACTTCACTTACAGGTAAGTTCGTTTAATCATTCAATTCTGCAAAGAAATTCACAAAGCGACAGTCTAGATAAAATTCTCTGGGTTAAGTAAATACCATTTACTTAAGTTTGATTTATCGGTAAATCGAGGATTTATGCGAATAGCAGAGAAGCTCTGAGAATTCTGTGTTGCACACGAAAAAAAGTTGCAATCCGCCATTTTAAAATTTGATAATAAAAGTCTTGCAAATTGAATCAGATTTATGAAACCAAAATCAAATAAAGATTTCTGAATTGAAAAAGAATAGTTAGTTCATTTTTAAAAACTTAAACTAAATTTTCTGCATGAATATATTTAAATACTTATTATAATAACATAATAAAGATCTATTATCATTATCATTATTATTATTATTATTATTATTATCATTATTATTATTATTCGATCTATATAAAACTAAAAATGACTTTTGCTTCATAAAGCCTTAATTTGAACTTCGTTTGCTTATTTTAAAGAGTTCAAACGAGCGAAACTGACGCAGTCTCATACAATTCGTTTGGCTACAAAAAAGTTTAGTTCTCTTTTTTGAAAACTCGACTTTTACTTCTCTTTCTCTTGCACTCGACATACGCTCACTCAGTTGGTGAAAATTTTTGTTTACGTGTATACTTTACCAAGTTTAATTAGTTCTCTGCTCGTTTCGATTAAGTAGTTCTGATTTTAGGATAAGCATGGAATTCCGCGCTAATTAACGTTTCTGACGGAACGCTATGTTTGATCTTATAAATCAATTATCCAGCGCTGCCTGTAGTATTTTCCTTAATTTAAAACACGATCGATTTAAAACAACGAATTGGTTTTAAAACTTTCATTTTCTACCAAAAAGAAAAGAAGATTGATTAACTCGAGAGGCTATTCGTCTTTTTAAGGCTATTGATATCTAACAAATTTCAATAAAAGCTTTTTCTAGAGATTTCCTTACCCTAAAGTAAATATTAACCCTCTTAACGACTAAAAATCTTGACTGACTAAAATAGATGAATTTGATTTAAAAATCAATTCAAAGGAAATATTCTTGGTTTGTTTATTTCGATTTAACCTCTTTCATGATAAATCAGGATGTGCAAACTCACCGTAATAAAACTCAGGGAATTGATTCTGTTTCTGTGAACTTGCTCCGAATCTCTCATCTTGAATCGGCCGAGATTCTGTCGGATCAAAGGAAAAAGGTCTTCCGGCTCGCTGGAAGAATCGCTAAAAGTGTAATCCTCCGTTTTCTTCCTTTCATCCTTTATTTGTACAGAGTACTCATGAAAGTAATTTCTTACAGCCATATTTCTGACCAAAAAAATTCACTTTTGACATTCTCTTCACTATTTTCTTCACTTAATTCTTTAGAAGACTTGCTTTCTAAAACTAGGTCCACAGGACAAAGGATTTTCCTTATAGACATTACGTGCATCAACTCTAAGGATTTGTCGACGACAAACTCTTTAGAAAATAACAGGCAATAAGCTGATTTCCAAATTCCAAGACTGCAGCCACTTTCATCGAGGAAGGCTCTAAATTCCTCTTCTCAAGAAAAATTCTCGCCTTCAAAATTCTTAAGAATTTTTCACTCCCTAAAGAGTCTTTTAAGATCTTAAAAGTCTTTCAAAACTCAATTGAACACGAAAATTTTTATTTGAAAATGGTTTCAAATCTAAAGTAGAGGGGGAAAAAGGCAATTACGAGGACAGTGTACGTGATTTGTAGAATTTCGAATCGAGTTTTCAAATCTGCTAATCTGATATACCGGAATACGAAGCAATGATTATGGTCAAATATTAATTCAACTTTAATTACATCGTTAATGAGAAGGTCTCGAGTTTAATCCATCTAGATATATGTTCCTAATTTAAAATGGAATTTCTATTATGAATTCTACTGATTCCTAGATATGATGTATTGATTCACCTCTGAAAGTTAATTCGGCTGCAACAACATCGATTTCCAGATATTTCCTCTCTTTAGCTTGATAAATATCAAATATGATTATCCCTTTTAGAGCTTATTGTGCCATATGTAGCACATTCACTTTTTTCGATTTTCTAGAATTTTTATGTGATAAACTTAAAATTCTGTAAAATAAATATGTGGATTAGATTAAAGTGGACTATTCCACACCTTCTCGTAAGGGGGTTATAAATTAGCTTACACTCAATGGAAGCCGAGAAAAGTCAAAAAATTTTTAAAAATTTTATTGCAAAAATCGCTCAAAAGACGACCGTAGATATCCCTCATTTTTTTTAGAATTTTTAGTCAACGGATTCTGGATGCGGGCCTTAAAGGGTTATATTAAATATAAAAGAAATTAAAGTACCACGGTTAGCTAATTAAAAAACAGATAATATTATGTTAATTACATTAATAAAGAAGACGTTACACAGTGGGGTGAAATCAAAAAACGAGGTTCAAAATGACATTTCGAACGCAATTATGCACTGATTTTAGATTTTTTATTTTTTAAAAATTCAAGACTAAGTTATTCAGAGATTGATGAAAGCCAATTTTTGATTTTTTTGTTTATTTAATTTTTATGTTTCTGCAAACAGCGAAAAAAATGTCAATTTTTTAATTTCATTTTTTATTTCCTAGAAAAGATTTTTCTTATACTTCCCGTCACTTGGATTCAATGTACAGAGGTATAAGAAAGAAATAAAAAATGTTAACTTGTAAAGTTAATTGTTATAAATAAATTGTATAAACAAATAATTGACATTAGGGGTGACTCGTCTTGAAAGTATATTTCTTCTCTGAAACTGTATGCTTTCATCTTTAGGATGATACGTGGCTGTTAAAACTTAAGATTGAATGTCATTAATTAATTCTTTAAAAAAATTATATAAACAAATGCACATTTTAAACGTTTTTAAGCGAAAAGAAACCAATCTTGTTGAAATTATATTACCAATGATGTTTTCTGAAAAAATTTTGACACTCATCAATATTTGTTTATTTTATAAACAAATTATATAAAAAAATGTACAATGCAGACATTTATAGACTGAAAGAAACCGTTTTTTCTTTTAATATTTTTTAAAGTTATATTTCGCAAACGGCCGAAGAACTCAGGATAATAATGCACTCTGATTCGTAAGAGGCAAGGAGACTCACGATAAAAAAGCACCCCGATTCTTCTACTTATTATAATGTCTGTAATGTTCATTTGTTCATATAAATTGTTTATAAATTTTATAAATTCTATTGTTCGACAAGAGTTCATGTAAAAAACATTGCCAATATAATTTCAACAAGACTACAAGAAAGAAAATTGCCTTTCTGCTTATAAACGCCTACAACGTGTATTTTTTTATATAATTTATTTATAAATTTTACGAATTACATTTTACCACATAATTTTGCCAAAGAATATCATTCACAATATAATTTTAACAAGATTAGAAGAAAAAACGATTTTTTATGTCTATAAACGCATAGAATGTGCATTTGTTTACCTAATTTGTTCCTAAATCATTCACAATATAATTTTAACAAGACTAGAAGAAAAAACGATTTTTTATGTCTATTAACGCGTAGAATGTGAATTTGTTTACCTAATTTGTTTATAAAATAAAAAAATAGTGATGAATCACAAAATTTCACCTAGACACATCATTGTCAATATAATTTTAAAAATAATAAAAGAATAAACAATTTCTTCCTACCCATATATGTCTGCAATGTACATTTTTAATATAATTTGTTTATAAAATAAATGATTAGTGATACATGGCAAAATTTTTTTATAAAACATCATTGGCAATATAATTTCAACAAGATCAGAAGAAAAAACGATTTCTTTTCGCTTAAAAACGCCTAAAACGTGCATTTGTTTATATAATTTGTTTATAAAGTAAGCAAATATTGATGAGTGTCAAAATGTTTTCAGATATCATCATTGGTAATATAATTACAATAAGACTAGAGGATAAAGCGATTTCTTTCTGCCTATAAATGTCTGAAATGTACATTTGTTTATATAATTTGTTTATAGAATTAATTAATAACATTCCGTCTTAAATTTTAATGGCCACGTATCATCCTAAAGATGAAAGCAAGCAATTTCAGAGCAAAAATTTACTTTGAAAACGACTAATCCCTAATGTCGGTTATTTGTTTATACAATTTGTTTATAACAATTAATTTTACAAGTTAATAATTTTTTTCTTTCGTATACCTCTGCGCATTGAATCCAAGTGACAGGAAGTATAAGAAGAAGTTTTTCTAGGCGATAAAAAATGAAATTCAAAAAATCGACATTGTTTTCGCTGTTTGCATTGGCATAAAAATTAGATAAATAAAAAAATCAAAAATTGGCTCGCACTAATCTCTGAAGAATTTAGCCCTGCATTTAAAAAAAATCTAAAATCGGTGCATATCTGCGTTCTGAATTTCATTTTGAACCTCGTTTTTTAATTTTAGAAATTTGAAAGAAATATGTATTATATATATTAAATTTCACAAATTTAATCAAATATTTATTCTTTTACATTGTAAAAATCTTTATTTAGCTTTTGAAAACGAAAAAAATTTGAAGACTATAAATATAATATAGAATATAAATATTCTGATTCTGTAAAATAAAAACAAAACCGAAAAGATTTATGGGATCCAAAAACGAAACGAAATTTTTATTCTGTACACTGGGAAAAAGATTTATTTAATCCAGTTGAAAATGTGACAACTAAAAAAATTTACTTCATTTAAACAAATGTTGTATGAATGAAACCTAATATTTTTAAATTAAATCAATCTTTTGTTTTAAATAATGAAAACATTTTGTTTGGGCTTAAATAAGCTTTTTTTCCCTGAAAAGTGGCAATGTGCATGGGTGAAAAATGTATCGTAACATCCGGAATTTTCGTACAACTTTTTGCTTAAAAACACGCAAAAGCAAGTAAATAATCCAATTAAAACTTTTTTTAGAAATTAAGATAGTGAAAATCGTAAACAAGAAAATAGAAACCGATGCAGAAAATGAGGGGGGAAAATCCTTCATGAAAAAGGGAAAACCCAAACCGAAAAATACTATTTATAGGTTTGACAGAGCAAGTTGAAATTTAGCAAGTTGATGTGCTTCCAATAGTAAAAATTACAGAAATAGTATATTATGCAACATGTGCGTAAAATGCGGTTTTACACAAGCGATCACCGTTTTACGCACTAATATGGGTGTGTAAAAACGCATTTTACGCACACTGTGTCAAAAAAGATATTCCGGGGACAGAATTTATACACAAAACTGCGGAAGAGCACAATTGAAAAGATGGTTAAAATATAGGAAGCAGATAACCAAAGGAAAAAAGCAGACTTACTGGAAAGGTTTGGAAGCTAGATTTTCTCATAAAACGTTTTTTTTTGTCTTTTTAAAACAATTTTTTAATATTGCAGTATTATAGGTACAAAAATATTGTGATTAATACCATGAAAAAGTTGCATTTCGGTTAAAGACATGCGTGTATTGCATGATAAAATTTAATTTTTTCTCTGAAATGTTTTAATATTTTATAAAGAACAGAATATTAACATAAAACTGAAAGTTATCTTTATTGGTTTTACATAATAGTTGCATAATACCTTAATTGTAAAGCTTTTTGTTGAATAACCTACCTTTCCACTAAGTCAGTTTTTTTCCCTTTATTTTACTTTTTATTTCCTTTTTCCTGCTTCCTACATTTTAACTATCTTTTCAATTGTACTATGTTATGCTCTGCCACAATTTTGTGTACAAAATCTGCCCCCGGAATATCTTTTTCTGTAATTTTCACTGTTGGAAGCACATCTACTCGCAATCTGTCAAACCCGTGAATAGTATTTTTCGGTTTCGATTTTCCCTTTTTCAAGTCTGAATTTTTCCCCTCATTTTCTGCATCGGTTTCTGCTTTCCTTTTCACCATTGTCGCTAACTTAATATTTATAAATAATTTTTAAATTGAATTATTCAAATGCTTTCCAGTGTATTTATGCAAAAAGTTGTACGAAAATTCCGAATGTATCGTCACATTTTTGGCCTATGCGCATTGCTACTTATCAGGAAAAAAAGGTCGATTAAACAGGGTGTCTAACGATTCTTAGGAATAAAAGTCAAGGTCTTTTCCTGGTTCTCCAGGTCAATAAATCAAGTTTTTCCAGGTTTCCTTTTTTGTAAATCAAATAGTGAAATAACCTTTTGCTATACATGTAAAAACTGAGCCGTTGCATTTTTTGTTAGCCAATAATTTCTGTACTTTTCATTTTATTAAATATTTCAGTAATAGAAATTATGAAGAAATTATTGACTTTTTAGAAATATTAAAAATCCTTGAAATGTTTGAAATCTGATTACACGCCTTTGTGAAATTTTTTGAATCCTTGTATAATCTATGATATCCTTGAAATTTTCTGAAAGCTTTTTAAGTCTTTTGAAGTTTTGTGAAATCTTTGAAATCCTTGAAATCTTTGTGAGATCTTTAAAATCTTTGTGAAATTTTTTGAAATGTTCTAAAATCTTTTGAAATCTTTGAAATCTGTCTGAAATTCTGTGAAATCTTTTGAAATATTTGAAATCTTCTAAAATATTTTAAAACCTTTTGAAATCTGATGTAAGCGCCTTTGTGAAATCTTTGAAACCTTTGTGAAATCTTTTGAAAGCTTTGAAATATTTGTGAAATCTTGCGAAATTTTCTGAAATCTTTTTAAATATTTTAAATATTTCTGAAATCTTTGTGAAATCGTTTAAAACTTTTGAAATATTTAAAAATCTTTGAAATCGTTTGAAATGTCTAAAATATTTCGAAATCTAGAAATCTGGTGGACACTTAAAAGAGAAATGGTCAACCCCTCGAAAAATTCTAATTCTGAAACTGAATTAACATCGACATTTTCAACTAATAATTTTTATAATTTGTAAGTTAAATATCACAAAAAATGTATACTTTAACATTCTTTACCACATTTTAAATATGAAAATACTAAAAGACTATAAGAAATATTAAGAAACTAAAAGATTTAAATTACTCTTTGGATTTCAATAAAATGAATGTTTTACAAGTAAAAAATAAAAAAAAAATAAGATTTAAGGTTCTTATGAAAAATTCAAGATTTCCAGGTTTTCAAGGTTAAAAAAATTAGGGAGAATTCCAGGTCTTCAAGGTTTTCAAGGTCGCTAGACTCTCTGTATTAAAAATATACCCATTTATTATTTATAAATATATTTCATAAAAACAAAAGGTTTGTTTGCTTTAAATAAATATTATTTGATTCAAAGAAACTCTCAAGGTGGCCGTTTTCACCGAGGAAAAAAATTCCCAGTCATTTCCCGGTTTTTTCAGGTCACAAAAAATTCATGGTCATTTCCCGGTTTCTCAGTTCAGCGGCCACTCTGGTTATTGTTAAACGAGATATATTTTACCTTTATCGTACTAACATTTCTACAATAAGTTTTATTTAGTTACTCAGTTTCTTAATCTCTTGATCAATGAATTCTGCACTTTTCCGTGCATCTTCTAAAAAAAATTAAAAATTCCCGGTCAACAAAACAATTCCCGGTTATTTCCCGGTTTTTCCAGGGCACAAAAAAATTCCCCGGTATTTCTCGGTTTCCCGGTCCAGCGGCCACCCTGAACTCTGTTAAATTAAAATAAAAAATTTCTTTAAATCAAGCAAAGTGCCCTCAAGCAAATTTTGTTCCTTGAATCAAACAAATCATTTTCTCAGTGAAAAAGAAGATCAAATTAAAAATTCAAACGTTTTAATCAACAATTCAAACGTTTCAAGTTTCAATTAAATTTCTCTTTGTGAAATTGATTGGATATTTTTTAAATGGAAATAAGCACTCTTTGAAATTGTAATCGATCGTAAAAGCAATTGGAAGGCAGCTTTAAGCTTCTGTTATCTCATTGTTTTATTATCTGGATCACAGTACGTATCCCTGTATTGACAACGAAAGCGCTATCATAGGAGCCTTTAGGGAATCAACACGCTCGCTCGACGAACTTTACACTATCAGCTCATCGTCCGGTAGTAACAGCTCGCTAAGCTTCGTCTCGAATTTGCAATATTCATCGCCTACATTGGAATTTCCACGACAATAGGACAGTGACAGTGCTGTTTAGCACTTCAACGAAGGCTACTCTCTAACGCTTCGGGCATTTCAAAGGATTATTGGGTGCCTACTGCGACCTCTTGATAACGGAGCGGGAAATTTATTCACAACAAGGCTCGTTAGCTATCGAATTCTGCGAGCAACACTCCGATACGACCAGAACACAAGTTCTCATTACGCGATCGTTTAAATATTAGATCTGTTAATTTATTTTTTTGACCGAATCCATTTCAAATCAGGCAGGTTCTACACTTGAAGTCGCAGAATCTCTCGGGGACAAAATATGTTGTTTTTTAGCGGTAATAAGGCGATACGTATTTTTGCGATTTGTGAAAAAAAAATTTTATGAAATTATGAGTATTTGAATTTTTTGCTTTGTTTTTCAAAAAAAACACATTGTTTCTTTAAGTTTCTATAACTGTTGACCTAATTGAGATATTTAAGATTTCTTCCCAGATTCTAGTAGCGTTTATCGTCTTCTTTCGAAATCCACCAGAAAATTAAAAAAATGTTCAAAATTAACAAAATGGCGGCAGTTTTTCTGAAAAAATTTTTATAGTAGATTTTCTCATAAAACTCGCACATATATTTTGCCAATTTTTTCTTGAATTTGTACTATCATAAGGAAGACATCTTGTGAGTTCTATGCGGGCTAAATAACTTTTGTGGCCAGGAGCATTTTTTTTTTATAAAATTGAATTTTCGCATTTTTCTTGGAAACAATTATAGATGCGAAAAAATCTTACGAAAATAGTTTACACAATTAAAAAAGTTCTACAAAAATATCTTTTACTCATTTATGATATCTTGCACCATTTCCGAGAAAAATAAAAAAATTCAATTTTCATGTACAAAAAAATTTTCTTGACTCTTGGTTTATGGAAATACCTATAAATAAAAAATCTGCCCGGCCCCCTTCGGGGGTGCGGGCACATTTTCATCGCGCGCTTCGCTTGCAAGTTTGAACGCGCCTAGGGCGCGCGGAGTGTCCGTTGCGCTCCGATTCGTCGTTCTTTACGCAAAGTCAAGAGTTTATTCCTCATGATTCACTTTTACTGCTGTTAGTAAATTTTATAATTTTATAAATATGAACTTAACAGTGTGTCATATACATACATCGAATTATCGACCGTTTTTTATTTATATTTGACAGGTTTATTGTGTGAGAAATACAAATATTACGCTGAAATTATGGTAAATTTTTTTATGAAAAATAATTCTCTGGCCATAAAATTATTTAGCTCACGTAAAACTCACAGGAAGTCTTCTTTATATAAACGCACATTTAAAAAAAATACTTAATCAAATAACAAGGTGGGCATTTCTATAAACCAGGAGTCAAGAAAATTTTGTCTATGAAAATTGAATCTTTTTATTTTTCTCGGAAATGGTGCAAGATATCATAAATGCGTAAAAGAACTTTTTGTAGAACTTTTTTAATTGTGCAAACTATTTTCTTAACATTTTTTTCGTTTATGTAGTTGTTTTCGAGAAAAATGTGAAAATTCGATTTTATAAAAAAAAATTCTCCTGGCCACAAAAGTTATTTAGCTCACATAAAACTCACAAGATGTCTTCCCTATGATAGTAAAAATTCAACGAAAAATTGAAAAAAAATATAAGTGTGAGTTCTTTTGAGAAAATCGTCTATAAATATTTTCAGAAAAAACACCACTATTTTTAAAATTTTGAACATTATAGAAGTTTGAAGAAAAGGTTAGGGTTTCTTTGAAAAACAAAGCAAAAAATTCAAATACCCATAACTTCAAAGACAATTTTTTTCACAAATCGCTAAAATACGTATGTCCTAATTTCCTCTAAAAAAACAACATATTTTTTTCCCGAGAGATTTTGCGACTTCAAGTGTAGAACCTGCCTGATTTGAAATCGATTCTGTCCAATGTACTTTGTATTATTTCTTGAATTTTGAAAAATATTTAGATTAACTTATCGGAAATTGAAATATCAATAGAGATTTTAAATATTCCAGTTAAACTCCAAACGCGAGTGTAAGACTTTTCCTTCAAAATTCACCACTGAAAGAAATTTTTGTTTGAATCGAACAAACATTAATTAATCTATTAAAAATTTACAAAAATACTTTAAAAATTTATTCACTTAGAAAACTATTTGTTTGATGCAATCAACACAATCTGTTTGAATGAACTTTATTTGTTTCAAGCAAATTTAATTTTTGAGGTGGACGCATAATCCGTTTGAATAAACTTTATTTGTTTCAAGCAATTTTAACTCCCCCAATTTCAAGAAACATGCCCAGACTGCCGAAAATTCAAAACTGCAGTTCAAACTCCTGATGGGGATTTTCTGAATGTGGGTCGAGAACTGATCAAGAAAATGTATGTCAATCAACATTTTCCTTTTGTTATAAACAATTTAGTGAACAAATGTGCTTTTGAGAATTGACTACTTTCTGTTGCTTCAAACTGACATTTTTTGGAGGAAATATAGAGGTAATGAAGTTTAATTAGAAAAAGAATGGAAATAAACAATATATAGTCATTATTTAAACATTTTTTACAAACAAATTCACATTTTATCATTATCTAATAGATATAATGCGTTTCTTCTGCAGATATCACTGCAGATATCTTGTCAATGGTTCTCTTGAGTGATAACTTAATATTAGACAACAATTTTTAATTGTTTAAACAACCTTAATTAATAAATTCATAACTTTGTCAGTTTTCACTGCAGAGATTTAGTTTTTCCACAAAATCAATTAAAATTGCCTTGCTTTTGGCTCAGTACTGTCACAAACTTCCATTAGACAACCATTGTTATGTTATTGACGAAGTTATGTATTTCTTAGCTAAAACTGCCTGAATAATAAACAATGGTTGTTCAATGGAAATTTACGACAGTACTGAGCAAAAAGCAAGGTAATTTTAGTTGATTTTTTAGGAAAAACTGAAGCAACAGAAAGTAGCCAATTCCCAAGAAACCACATTTGTTCACTAAATTATTATAACAAGGGAAATGTTGCTTTTCTTATACGTGCGTAAGAAATACTACTTTGAAGGTCTGCTTAGCAAGCACAAAATGATGAATTCCCTACGAAACCATTATTGCAGTGCGTAAATAATTCATAGATGTCTATGGTCCCCTTTAGGAAACCTCCAAAATTTCTTTAGTTTTTGCGTGTCTCTTACCGTTTTCGAGATATTTCCAAATTTTGAAAATTGTTAATGTTAAAACTTCAAATGTTTTAAATTTAATACTTTTCACTGCAAATTCGGATTCAGCTACTGTCTCAACAAATTTTTTCATTCATCATGTGCTTTCTGATACTATTGGCATTTGGAAAAAGTGTTTATTGAAGTAAAAAGGGTAGTTTTTTCTCGTCAGAGTGATTATAAGGGGTAGAAGGTATTGACACTCTTAGAAAACTCCTCTTTGCATTCCAATGAATATTTTCTTGAATAAAAACTGAGTGTTAGTATATAAAACAATGAGTAAACCACTTTTTTCCACTAGGGGTAGTTTATCTGAATTCAAGGGTGATTTTCAAGGGTTGGAACTACATACTAATTTTTTAAAGATATCTATGTGCTTCTATATACTTTTTCATCCATTATGTGGGGTTTACAATTATTGCAATTCGGGAAAAGGGCCTGATACAGTAAAGTACTTCATGGCAAAGATTTTCAAAAAATCGGGAAAAACATTGTTTTTGAGCAGCCATATTAATTTTCAGACACAAAAAATTGCTAAACCGACTATGGAATCGTGATCAGCAAATCCGAAAAAATATATAAATACTCTTAATTGTTAATAAATCATCTGTAGACTTAAATACATTAAAATATTTCATGGCAAAGATTTGTCTTTTTCCGGCAGTCTGGGAAAAGTCCTAAATGGCAAAGATCTTAACCATGGATTAATTTTATTTAATCAAGTTTTTTTGACCTAACATTTTTTTAAATCATATAAATCTCTCGTTTAAATGAAATGAAATCTTTGGCTTACATCAAGTCAATTTTCAAAGTATGAAAATAATAGAAGATGATAAGTAATAACGTTTTTGTTCTAGTATTAAGTTCGTTACGTAGCAACTCAAATTACTTCAAATCACAAGTACTACATCCTAAGATTTCTCAGTATGTAATTTATGTTCGTTTTTGTATTTCAATTACTACTTAGCAATTTTTCATAAATCTGACTTCCACGAAATGCTGTTCATAAAAACAATAATTTCACGTCACAATTTAAACTGAATTTTATAAATATTAAAATTACTTAATTACAATTTAGTCTTAGTAACAATTCTTGATTTTTCAACAGTGAAACTAGAAAAATGTCTAATTCTAACCCCAGGTCCTTTTTTTTATTCAAATCAACTTAAAATTGATCTGAATTTCAAGTTGATTTGAATGGAAAAAAGGATTGTTTCTGTTTGTTTTTATTCCAAGTCAGAAAGGTACCTAAATCTTTTATTGATTTCATGACCAGAGATGAATTTCGAAGCGGAACTAATCAATCTATTCTTAATGTACCATTTTCAATAGATGTAAATTTCTGTGTTAAACTAAAAAATTATTAATTAATTAAACTTTGTAAAATTCGAATCTCGATTGAGGTCAAAAAGGCGAGAAAAAGTAGCCCGAGTCACTATTGCAGTGAAAGCAAAGTCGTTTCGCTCTTCTATATACCACGTGCAAGTACAGTCCACCTCAATAAAGAATCTATCCAATTATGAATAATTTATACAACGTCAAGCCAATTATTAATCAAAGTGACACTGAATATAAAAAATAATTCTAAACTTACAATTGCTTTTAAACCACACCTAATCCGTATAAACCGTCACTACTGTTGAATTACTAATGCTATAGAAATAAAACCATTTTCTTAGAAAAACTTGTACAGCTCATAGTTTTTTTCGTAGAAGAATAAACTGAGAAAAATCAAGAATCTACTGGATTTCTAATTTCAAATATTCACTTTTGTGGTGAGAATATATTCACAGTTGCAGATATTAAAAACACGTCATTATAGCTGCACATGACGAGTAATAAAATAACTTATGCTATGCAATCAACTTGTGATAACTTTTGTAAAGAGGGAAAACAACAATCATCCGATTGAGCATGCACGTAACAATGCTTTTTACACACAGTTTAAAATATTGCAGATTCGCGATTAGCAGAAGATATTTACTCGTGCTCAAGCCTCTGCTATTTTACGACTAAATGCGAAGAGGAGAAAGGATTTGCTGCAGAAATCTAACCTAGACCAAGTCTCTACCACGCTGCTTTGACATCTAGGCTTATCGACAAACAGAAACTTGGCCACCAAAAGTAGATTGAACTAAATTTACTTGTGTAAAGAAAATAATTACTTCTCGAAAACAGATTGTTTTTGTAATAAAACCAAAAAGAAAGGATTCAAAAGATTTTTCGGTTTTTCTTTTCTGACCCAGACAAACATGTAATAAAAATTTCCCATATCAAGATGCTTAGTTGCCTTTTTACAAGATAAAAGTGCCAGTAACAAGAAGAGTACGGAAGTTATTTAGTATTATTGTAAACTCATCTGCAGAAACTGCTTTCTGTTATTGAACTTTAACTTCTGCTCTTACGAAATTCAGATTTATTATTTTGTAAATATTTTCAACCAGGAAATTAATAATTTCCTTAGTTGCTTGTTTATGATTAACGAAATTGAACGTTGACGTAACATGAGAATAGAGGCGATTAATTTGGGGGGGGGGATATCAATGGGGACATAGTTACAGGCAAGTTTAATCAATAACTTCACAACGTACTTCTAACAAATAATTAGAAACAAACGTTTTTAGAAACTACAAATTACATCAGGGTGTCTAGCAATTATTTGGAACAAAATTCCACGTCTTTTCCAGGTTTTTTAGGTCAGAAGTAGGTATTTTACATACAACAGGATTTGGATTTAATTGAGACAAATCAATATAATATCCATGTATCTATTTTATCCTATCTATTATACCCTATTTTACCCTATCTATTATACCCTATTTTACACTATTTACCCTCACCATTAAAAATGTAGGTAATTTAAAAGTGGTCCACGTTGAAAGTTATCAACTATTTGTGGCGTTTTTATTCAATTTCGAGTTTAAAATTATCATTAGGATCTATTGTCACCGAAAGAATTGATTCTGTTACCTAAGTGTTTCTGGTATATTCATAATCCGTAAACCTCTCATCATGATTTCTCCAGTTTTCAAGTTCTCAAGGCTTATGTATCCTCGTTTTACTTTAGTCATGTCATATAAATAAGTTTTTAAAAATTATATGGCATGGAAATGATGGAATAAAACAAAATTGAAATTTTCATTTTTTATTAACAATTGTAAAATAATTTAAATGCATCTGGAATGGACGATGCCCGATTGGAATCCTTCCAAATCTTACAAATCACTAACACTTCACAAAAACACGATCGAAACAAAATATTTGAATCAATTCAGCAAAACTGATGAGAATTTGAAAAATATATATGAAAAAATGATAAAATTAGAAATAATTTAACAATCATTCAGTTTAATTAAAAATATAGATGAATTCTAAGTCAATTGATAGGAAATACTACTTGATTCAAATATTTTTCAGTCCTGCACTGATTTTGAACTTTATTAATATTTTATCGGTTTGAAGTCACGGGAATCGAAACTTTCAAGACTGCCGAATTCGCTATTCCTCGATTTTGTCCAGTAAATTCACAAGACACAAACTGAAACAAAAAAAAAACAGAACACATTTTATTAAGGAAAATGTAAATGCTGTTTAATTTAATTTAACCTTAAAACCCAAAATCTCAAGCTTTAAACTCTCAAATTATCATTTTGAAAATTTAAAATAACATCGCCAACTTCTCGGGAATGAGATCATTGATAGATAAAAATCATAAGTTATCTAATGACTAATATAAATTACTGTCCTAATTATCACATTTTACATTACTCACCGCATTTCAATTAAATAAATTTTTGTAAGAGAAGAATTAAAAATAATAAAAATTTCTTATTTTCAAGGTATTAGTTAAGTCATCTTGTATTCTTATACTCTTACTTGTGTATCTTATTCATAATCTTTCTAATTTGTAATTAATGAGTAGTTAAAAGTAAATAATAAGTAAATCAAAGCACTTATTTTATTCAATGAAACGTCTCAAAAAAAGCTCAAGATGAGTAAACACTGTGAACCATTTTGCCTTTACGGCTTTTAAATAGATAAGTGAAAACAACCTGGTACTCAAAGAACTTGAGAAGCATAAATCCTCTTCCTTTCTATAATTTTTGCAGACTTCTACCTTTCTCTCGTCCTCATTCCCATTTCTCATGTTCGTCTTGAATTTCCTACTTCTTACCTGATGTAATGTGAAAGTGACAATGAATCCTTTGCAATAATATTTTTTTATAAAAAAGAATTTAAGAAGAAAATCTATTAACAAGACCTGAGAAGAAATTCTTTATATCAGCGAAAAAATCTGAAAAGAAATTCTGCTAACGAAAAAATCCAAGAAGAAATTCAATCAACGAAAAGAAAAGGAATGCATCTTAAATAAAATAAATTGAAATTGGATTTGAAGCTTGTACCATTGGACACGTCGTCTATTTTCCAAATTATCTTTATTGGACGTGAAAATAATAAATAAATATTGAAATTTGTGTAATACATTACGTTTTAAACTCGAACTTTACTAGATAGGCAAATTATGTATTATCCAATTAAGTAAAATTAATGACCAACCATTTAATCGTGTCAACGTCATTAACACGATGACGGTGACCTAGAAGACAGAGTATTGTGTGGTAAACCTGACGAAGCAATTAATTATGCGACTCAAACAAATATCACTGGCGACTGACTACCTGCTGGGATCGTATATCAGAAGCCAAGCAATTACTATGAGGTATAGTGAGAGCTTCTGTTTCCGGGAAACACAATTTACTCAATTTACAACACAAAGAGCCATATCAGACCATACTTGCAATTAAGTAATTCCTTGACTTCTATTAGATCGTCCTATTAGTGACGAGTGATCATGGAATAGCATAGTTCAAAGTTTGAATAATTTTCATGAAACAATAAATCCAAAATTTTAATCCTCGAGATCAAATAAGAAAAAACTTCTATTATTAGAAATATAAACTAGGAAACATCCAAGTCCTTTCCAGATGACTAGAGATAAAGAGTTTTATTGGCCCTTAAACTGGAGAAGTAATATCTGAACTCCAAAAACATATCAGAAAACATTAAAGTAGAATCGAAGTGACTACAGTAAAAAGATGTTTTTGGCAATCCTCGATCTTCGAAAGATACAAAATGTCTTAAAGGACTTGATCTTGGGTCTATTTGTTATCTTTTTTTTAAAAAAGATAAAAACAACTATTCAAGAAAAAAGTTAAATTATTGAGAAATAAAGACCACCTTCATGAAGCTGTATTAGGCTTGAAAAAACTGAAAGCTTTTTGGGACAAGAAAACTATTTTACAGAATGATCACAAAGAGTCCCTGAATCTTTAAATTTAAATCTCTTTCTTTGGTGCCCAAACGGCCATGGTGCTGCTATCTTAAGTTTCAAAGGTCTAACTCTGGACAAATTGAAACCGATTAATTTAATCTTTAAATAGATTAAACTAAACTAAAGTGAAAAAATCATAACTACATTTGTTATAAAGCAAATATTTTAAACTTTTAAGTGTTAGATAATTTAATTGTATTACAACAATCTACGTTTGGAATAAAATAAATTTCGAATTGACTCGAACAGAAAACATTTTTAAATAAATTTTTCAGAAACTTAACGATAATAATAATCTCTGACATGGTCACACCCTACTAAAAAAATTCAGGAATCGACAGAAAAAAACTCAAGACTTCTGACGATTTCTGACCAGTTTTGTTACGTTTCTGGCCGGAAATCGTCAAGAAAAGTCAGAATTCGTCAGGATTGTTCAGAAAT
>JBAGKK010000432.1:228921-247340 GCA_037177015.1 Euceroptres primus | reverse complement strand
TTTACATAACTCGTGCAAGCTAGTCAAAATTAAAATTATTTAAAGTAAAATTACTCTTATTGTACAACTGTGAAATATTTACAGTAGAATAAAAAAAGTGGATGAAAACTGATGTCTTTGAATTATCTTTGTACCTACAGGTCTTTAATTTAAGACTGATGATCTGGCCACATTATAACAACGACCTTCAGATAAAATCAGCCTTACAGGTGAATCTCCCGAAGCTCCTCGGGCTGTACTTTTTTTCTCGACTCGTTTTCTCAGGCTGACACTTACGAATTAACAGATCGCTCGTTGGCAATTAAACCCCCCAAAGTCAAACGGAGTTGAAAACTGTTCCCATGGGACTAGAACCAACCTCTGGAGAGCCAGCAAAGAGAAGAAAAGGAGATCTTGACTGGAGAAAAGAAGTTAAGAGAAGGAGAGAGTGTGAAAGGAAGCGGGAGAGAGAAGGAAAGGGAGAGAAATCACGAGAGCAACCCCAAGCACACGGGGTACCAGCAGGGTCGTGAGACCAGAAGAAGAAAAAGACGAAGAAGCGATGGTGCACAGGGCAATATTTACGAGAAGGGTTGGGTCTTGGAGTTTCAACCACGAGACGTAATTGCACTGGCAGGGCACACTGATTTATTGGGTTATTACCGATCTCGTGCAAGAAAAGTGCGCGTGGTGTATGGGCCTCTGTCTTCTCCTTCTCCACGCGGGCACGATGCTCCATTTTTGTTCGCCATTGCTCCTGAGGAATATGAGCATGAGTAGAGAGATTAATATTGAAAATAAAAAATACTTCTACCTTGAAATTTATTCTCTCGTATGATAAATCACTATATAGTGTACAGTACTTTTTAACATATGTCTACCATTCATACAAATAAAGGTAATATATGTATAATATAAAGAATTAATGGGACTCTCGCATACATATGTATATTTCAAGCAGTACTAGGTATATAAATGAGTTGAATGAAAGAAAAGAGCTGCGCGAATTTTTATTTTATCAGAAGCTGTGTTCCCAAATTTCTTTGTCTACTTATGTAGATAATATAATTCGTTAATGATTGTTTGGAAAAATGTAATTTATGTAATTGAAAATTTCGTCTGTTCTGATACTGTATGTCCGAACCAATTTTATTTACTTAAAAGGAACATTTTCCAACAGTGATACTTTAAATTCTATAGCATATTATTTTAAATCAATAGTATCTACTTTTGGCAGATCGCGCTATAGCATATATATGCTATAGATTCAAAAGTATTTTTTTCTTAGTTCTTCCATTGCAGACTCTTATACTAGAGTAAATGTTATAACTCTACAGTAAATGTTAGCCATTTACGTCGATTGTATTATTTTTCTATAATCAAAGCTTTTAAAACAAATTGACGCTTAACCCAATTTTTAAAATTAATACTCTTATTCACAGCCGAAAACAGTATACCCCAAAAAAATTCGTCTCTATTTTTAAGCGTTGCAGAATGAAAAAGATATTAAACGATTTTTAAAAAATTTTAGGGATATTTTCCTAATGTCTAAAGGCAACTGTTCGCTAGTATTACAATTTCGGGTGACAAAATTGTTATATTTAACTCACCTTATTGGGTAGAATAAGTTCAAGTCTTAATCAAGGAGAAAAATATTTTGTTCAATCAATAAAATTTTGGTTCGTTCAACCATAGAATTTGGTTATCATACAGAGAACCAAATGTTTAGTTGAGTCAACCAAAAGTTTTAGTTGATTGAACAAAAAATAAATAATTTGGTATATTCAACCAAAGATTTGATTCAATCAACAAAACATTTAGTTACGGCAATAAAAATTTGGCTCCCTTAACCAACATGTTTGTTTAAATCATCTAACCGATTTGGTTCAATCAGCCAAATTTTTTTTCTGAGTTATCAGTTTTGAGTAAATGATATTAGATATTGTATTTTCGCATAAATAATAAAAAGTGGATTAGGTATTAGGTTCAAATAATTAAATAATATATTAAAACAGATGTTGTGATAAAAGTAAAAATTATTATCTTTGACATCAGCATCGTCATCTTTAAGTAACAATGGTAGATTTGGAAATGAAGGCAAAAAACAACATGAGCAATAATAGCGATACAACCTCCATCTTGAAAGATGGTGCATCGCATCGTGCAGTACGTGAAGTCAACACCCACACAACGGTAGAGTTACAGAGAAACTTAGGCTGCTCCAACCACCCACGTTCAAATCCCATTGGTTGAGTCGCCCTCACCCATGCCCATCAGATACCACCACCACCCACGACTCACTAAAAAATGTATGTATGGATGTATGTATGTATGAATGTATGAATGTATGTATATGTATATGTATGTATGTATGCATACGTGTGTAACGCTATCTAAATATCTAAAACTATTCTTTTGAAGAATGTTGATTTGAGAGACTAACGTATCTAATTTTAAATGATATAATTCGAGATATTTTAAATCATGAATTTCATAAAAAATGCAGTTTCTGTATTTTTCTGCACTTTGAGTTGAACAAATGTAAATTAGATATATTCTCAATTGTCATGTTACCTTATTTTTCCTGTGCACTGAAATATCGCGCATTTGTTAGTCAACTTAATGGGAGTAACGTAGTAAGTTACATTTGGTGCCATATATGAAAGAGAATAACTATCAATTAAAAAGTAAAATGTTTGACTAATCGGGCGGACGTCAGATCATAGAAAAGAAATCGCGACAACCAAGTCTCTATGTAGTTGGTGTATCTATAAATATATAAGTCAGGGCGACATAATTTTTCCTCTGATTATGGGCATGAGTAATAATTCAATTAGTTGTAAATTTAGTTGTCGACGCCTGATGGACGTAATTTAGGTATATGAGCGCACGAAGGAATAATTAACAATAAATTATCTTACGGAGGTATCATTATACACCGGCTAATCGTGGCAAATTGACCGTTATGTTATTAAACAGCTTACAGACGCTAATTGCTTGTTTCGTGTGAATTGCACGTTAAAGGAAGAAGGTAAATGAAAACGTGATTCTAACCATCTGTAAAACCTTTGAAAAAAAGATATAGTCCGAGTTGTTTGTAATGTCCTGTATTTGAATATAATAGTTTAATGTAAAGTATTATGAGTGGAGGTCTGAGCTATTATGTATTTAATGAATTAGCCAAGTCAAAATTATATTACTAGTAAAGGAGATAGGAGGTCGTCAATAAATGATGTAAGATTTTTAGGAGCCTATATAGACAACATCTTATGCTTGTCTAAGAAATATAAACACTTTCTATAGAAAAAGCCTTACTGGGCCGAAAATTCTGAAAAGTCTTACATAATTTGTGTATTTACTCCATTTATTCAAGGGGCTATTCATTGTCGAGTCAGAAAAGACATATATATCATATTTTTGCACTTTCGTCTGTGAATGTCTCCACGTATTCATTCCAATTTTTATTACACGTCAAATATGTACACTACGTACTGTGTAGGTATACTTCCTTAATCCAATATTTATTTTATTATGAAAAAGTTTCACTGTGTTTAAATTGGGCTGTCAAAAGATATTATTTAGGCTACAACATTAACGTTTTTTCTATCAATGGTGGGTCTTATTAAGACAAATGATGATTTACATAATTGATTACGTCAATCTGAAAAGGCTCATATTGTCGATCCTCGTTTAGGAGAAATTCTCGTTTTTATGTTTTAAAGTCAAAATTGACGATTTCGGATTTTCAGAGTCGGAAACGATATTTATTAAAAGTATACTCAAGCTATATAGAAAAAAAATTGTTAGTCAGGCCAACTACTTAGTTTGTACGATGTATGAGCGGCTGAAAGTAAAAACGGGACAAAAAAGTTTGTGAGTTAGAAAAAAGTACCAACGGTTGTAAAAATGCCAAATTTCCACTTTCTGGAAAAAGTGGCCCACGAAATAAATCAGGGCTTTCCCGACAATGAAAAATTTCCACTTTTCTCTGCTCCCGATCTTTGATAAGAGCCTCCTCGTTACAAAAAACCGTTTATCGGACAGCGGGTTCATTTAAAAATATCAGTTAACTTAGAAAAAATCAACAACGGTTGTAAAAACTTTCACTTTTTGGAAAAACTGGCCGACGAAATAAATCAGGGCTTTCCCGATAATTAAAAATTTTCCTTTTTCTTTTCGGGGGATGTTTGCTCAGAGTCTCCTTGTTACAAAAAAACGTTTACTGGACTGCAGGATCAATTAAAAATATCAGTAATATATCCCCTCCCACCAGCTGTGCGCTCGTTTGTTTCGTTTTTACTCGGAGTAGTTTGTTCCATTTTTACTCTGAAAAAATGTTGTTCCGTTTTTACTCGGAAGATTTGTTTGTTCTAGAGCTGTGCATCCGTCCGATCGAATTGTCAGTGCAAATTAGTACCTTTTTGGCCACGTTTAGAACATTGAATTTTTCGAAATTGAGTTTAATTCTAAAAGAAATTGAAGCTTAAAAGCTCCAATTTTTTCTAGAATTAAACTCAATTTCGAAAAATTCAATGCTCTAAACGTGGCCAATAAGGTACCAATTTGCACTGACAATTCGATCGGACGTATGCACACCTCTAGTCTAGAAGAATCTAGACGATCATGGAATGTTCTAGAAAGTTTTTCAGAATTCTACAAGACTCTGAAGAATAAAGAAGTGTCTTAAAAATTTTAGAATATTCTGGGAAGTCTAAAATATTCTGGAAGAATCTAAAGGATATTTGGAGAATTTATAAAACAAGCCTGAATGTATCCGAAAGCATAGGAAATATTCCAGAAGATTCTAGAAGGCTGTAGAAAAGTCTAGAAAATTCCATGAAGAATCCTATATAGGATTCTGGAATTTTTAGAAGATGCTAAAGAATATAAAAGATGATCCTGGAAAATTCTACAGTATTCTGGAAAAGTCTAGATAATTATGAAGGATTTAGAAGATAATGATAATGATTTAAGTCAAAGAAAAAAAATAGGAGAAATAATAATTTTTTTCGTATTTAAATAATTTCTTTTTATTCTTGAGAATATAGCAATATTGTAATTTTTAATTTCATATGCAATTAACTAATAAGTTCATAACAATACATGTATTTTTTAATTACTAAAATAATTATAAGTAAATAAATAAAAGTAAATTGAAAAGCATTTGAATATAATAAAGAAAGTGAACAGCAAAGAGTAAATTTTCAATTTAAAGAAGAAATGAAATTTCTAGGAATTTCAAACTTTGCAAGCAGAGATTTTTTCCTTTTTCGACACGAAATACAACTCCCGAAGGATTGGAGCAAGGGATCGAGTTCCCGCAATTGCAGCTTCTCGCAACTATAACTGCTGCTTATTTTTCCGGAGACTCGCCACATATTCTCTTAACCGCGACAAAAGTACTTGTGACTTTTGTTCCCTGTTTTTAACTACAAAACGCTAAAACAAATAATATGAATGAAAATAAAACGGAAATGACTCGAAAAAATGGCGAGTAGTTAAATTAAATATAAATTCAAAGACAAATGGAAAATAATTTATATTGTTGAGCAAAGAATATTAAATTATTAGTGATTTTTAAAATGTTTTGGTTCGGGTCGGAACGGAACGGGCTGTCGGGTTGTTGGGTTAATCCGATTCGACTAGGAATTTACATATCTCAAAGAGTTATATTATTATAACTTCCCTTCATTTTCGTCATTCTCACAATAAAAAATAAATAATAGTTAAAACTAAAAAACACGCTTTTATAGCGGATCCAACTAAACAGTAAAAAATAATTTTTAAATAATAAGATGTTGTCCCAACAGCAATAGATAGACAACTAACTCGATAAAATCAATTAGTTTTCAGAGAGTTTAAAATAATAGTAAAGTGATAAACAAAAAAATGTTATCATATAAAAAGCGTGGGGTGCTAAAACTTGAGTTAGTATAAAAATATATAACAAAGCACTCCACGCTTTTTATATAATTCTTTTTTTTTTGTTTATCACTTTACTATTATTTTAAACTCTCTGAAAACTAATTGATTTTATCGAGTTTTTAGTTGGATCTGATATAAAAGAGTGTTTTTTAGTTTTTTTAAAACTATTATTTATTTTTTATTTTTTAGTTCGTCACTACCTCCCCATGTTGGGAGTGGGAAATTTGCGCGCCTGCTGCCTTTCTTGCATATGGTAGGCGTTTCTCAGGCTCCCTCTCCGGAAAATTGATAAATCGTTAATCCTGACGATCCTAGTCAGGATAATGGGACAAACTATTATTGTCATCGGTCCTTGATGAGTGTGCAAAGTTTCAATAAGAACGTTCAAAGATTCCGTTACATAGTTACATAGATACATACAGGTGAAGCTAATAAAAGCGTGTTAATAAAAAGGGTACCGATATGTTTCGAGGTCAATCTATACCTCCTCATCAGGGTGAATATAAGTGTGTTACAGGTTTAAAAAAACTTGTACAAAACAATGTGCATTTTTCCTATCATTATTAGAAAGTCTTTTTTTACAAAAAATTTTATAAATTTATCAAAAACCTTGTTATATTTTGCCAGTTTCTTTTTTAAATTAATTGCATTGTTCCCTTTCTTCTTTATGAAAAGCATCACAGTGAGTTCTCTCTTTCTCTGATGTCTTTCGAGATACAAAATTTTAACATTTTCCCAATTGAAATCATGACCATGTGTTAGTGCATTTAAAACTATTGTAAAAAATATGTTTATCATAAAAACTTATCCGTTTGTTGTTCCAAAGGAAAACGTAGTAAAATAATCCCAATGGATTAGTTCAGGCACCTCAATGAACCACTACTCACAAAACACTCACTAACACAACTCTGTCACACAATAGTATCTGCAGACTTTATAAACAATTTTGTTTAATTCATGTGAAAAATTTTTTTTCACAAACTATCCCGCCACCATCAAACTTTTGTTATTATATTATTTTAAATTTAACTTCATCCAAAAGAAAGTTAAATTGTATTCTCAGGATTCTCATGATCCAACGATGGATCATGCTCAGGACTGGACAAAGATATGAAACTAGAAACTGTTTTTCACAATGTGCTCTTTTTCTCGACACAAGTGTCTTGTTGAAAGTCACGCCGATAACTGACATAGCCATTGAACAGGATCTCCGTCAAAACATGATCCCTCAAAACTGCGAAGCTAAACTAGCTAAACTAAAGGACCAAACCGTCTATTTCACTCAGAACCATCAGAGAAAAAAGAGAAGTGCTCAAATAGACCCTGTTTTTTTATATACATAACAAGCTGGTCGAACCTTCCCTCTAAGACCTAAGAGTCTAAGACTCTAAGTTCAAACACCTCATGCTTTTAAAAATTCATTCCCAATATGAAATAAGACACAGTGTACCCTTTAAAAATACCAACAAACTGGTAACAATTACGCCAACCCAAATCACTATTATTAAAATTTTATAACAAAATCTTTTTGCAATTAAAATTTGAAAAAATTAATTAAAACCGTTTGTAAATACATAAAACTATTTAATTGAAAAGCATCATTGTACTGAGTTCATAAGCAAATATTTTTCTTTTTTGTTAATTAACAAATCTGTAAAAGAAACTAGAAACAAGCTGAAACATTATTAAAGCAAATTTATAACTACCTCTTTTTTCCACGACAACCTCAATTAAACAGTTTGTAAAAAACCAATATCGACGTGACTTTCAGCAAGACACTTGTGTCGAAAAAAAGAGCGCATTGTGAGAAACAATTTCTAGCTTCGTATCTTTCTCCAGTTCTGAGAATATTTATCTTTCTTTTGGATGAAGTTAAATTTCAAAAAATATAATAACAAAAGTTTGATGCTGGTGGAATAGATAAGGAAAAAAAAATTTTCACATGAAATAAACAAAATTGTTTATAAAGTCTGCAGATACTATTGTGTGACAGAGATCTATTGGGATTATTTTACTAAGTTTTCCTTTGGAACAACAAACGGATAAGTTTTTATGATATACATATTTTTTACAATAGTTGTAAATGCACTAACACATGGTCATGATTTCAATTAGGAAGATGTTAAGATTTTGTATCACGAAATACATCAGAGAAAGAGGGAATTCACTGTGATGCTTTTTATAAAGAGGGAAGGGAACAATGCAATTAATTTGAAAAAGGATCTGGCAAAATGTAACAAGGTTTTTGATAAATTTATAAAATTTTTTGTAAAAAAAGGACTTTGTAATAATGATAGGAAAAATGCACATTGTTTTACACAAGTTTTTTTAACCTGTAACACACTTATATTCACCCTGATGAGGAGGTATAGATTGACCTCGAAACATGTTGGTACCCTTTTTTATTGTGAGAATGACGGAGATGAAGGGAAGTAAAGTGAGTGAGAGGTTGGATAGGTTGACTCTTTTCGTTCCCTTTCTCCCTCTTTTCTCGTCGGCGTACCTCTATCTCTAAAGAATCGGAAAGTTAAGGTTAGGCAATTTGCAGTTCATATCTGAGTCATCTCTTGCATTGATTATATGATTGGTCATTGCATGGGATGACTCTTTGAGATATGTAAATTCCTAGTCTAATGAAATATTTTACACAGAGCTATTAAGCCCCAGACTTTGGTACTGTTCAAAAAATTCATTTTTCGATTACGAATGGTTCTTAGCCGTCCAAACAAAAAGTTACTGCCAAAATGCAATAGCAGTCTCAGTAAAATTGTAATTGTTGCTGATTAGTGTTACAAATAAAAACTTCAAGTGCAAAAATTTGTTGCTAAAGTAAACGATATATTTTTCATTGAATTTCACTTTTCTCTGGCATTAGCAAAATTTCTTCTAATTACTTTAGTGGACTATTATAGTCGACTCAGGCATGAACTTTTCGTGAAACATTCCACTGAAATTTCACTAAAACTTGAGTAAAATTTCACTGGTTAAAATTTATTCCGTGCTTATAAAACTTAAACAGGTTAAAAAATGCGTAGTAAAAAAAATTATGATTAATGATATTATTTTTCTCAGAAGGTTATTAAAAAATAAAGGTATGGCTTGAAAGGCAGGTGTTATTAAAAATAGTTGCCTTTAACTGTTAAGAGTTGGATCTCCTTTATTTTTTAAATCAAGAGAACAACGATTCACTCGACAGGGAATAACTTTTTCTCTGCAAATTGTGTTCGTACCTCTGAAGTGTTATAGTAAGCACATTTTTTGTCTCGCTGACGGAAACCCTGAGCTTATCTCGTTCGCAACTTTCGAATAAAAAACGACAGTGACATTTTAAAATTCTCGCGTGTGTAAAAAAGTTGCTAGAAACTAATCGGATATTGTAAATGAGATTAAGGATTAGAAATGTGTGAACGCCTTTTAGAGTAATTACTTAAACCTATACAAAAATTAAAATTAACCAGAAACAAAAAATGACTAAGTAAAAATAAGAAGTGCATGATTGTAAAAGCAGAAATATGACAAGTTTGTGAATAGTTAAATAGTTGAATGAATAGTTGTTTGTTATGTAAAAGCAATATAAAAAAACTTTTATGCACTCCAAAGTTTCTTTATTGGATCCAGAAAGTTTTAGCTATTGTATATTACAATTCTCAATATTTGGCTTTTTAAAAAAAACATTTTATCTTTTAATGGGTTGTTAATGCATCGTACACGGTTATTTAGTCTCTCTAAAGGATAACTCGAAAGGCTAATTTAAAAAGCTCTGGGATCTTGCTCGTAAGCCGTAAAATATTTATTGTAAAAGCTGAACGATGAAAAACGAAAGAGGTGAAATAAATCAATTCAGCACTGAAAACGTGCTTTTTTCACCATTTGCTGTTTTATTTATCAGCCAATTACTATAATTACCAAAAAAACGTCATTTGCAAAAAGTCTGCGAAAGTGAAAATTCTTCATGCAGATTAAACGTAATTAAATATTTGAAATAAAAAAAAGCGAAGTGCAAATAATTATTGCATTATACATATTTTACATAGGATAAGTGCACTAATCTCCGGACACGTATCAGTGGTCGGACGAATATTTATTTTCTCTGAATAAAATTGTTATAATGATATAAAAATTTTGTCATATGAAAGAGATTGGCATTTATTTTCTAATCTTTTTTTTGACAACTCATAAAATGTAATACTTTTTATGTATGAACTTACAAAAGTGGTGTCCAAACATAGAATCGTTGTCCAACTACCGGTACTTTTACCCTATTAGTTTTTGATTTATTACTGATGAATACACTTTCACTTTAAATTCATTTCGTTTTGATTAATTAAAATCATGTAATTCGTTTGTCATTTTCAATCACATTTCCTTCTGTTGAAATCTTCAATCAAAATAAAGTTATAATATTAATGTACAATGCAAGAATAAATTATAATGAAATGATTAAATTTCTTAAAAAAAGAATACATATATTTTTAAAAATGTGAAGAGTATGTTTGTATAAATTGTCTTTTTAAACATACGTTTTGAGCAATAAAAGACTGGATATTAAAGCGCGAGAAATCTATTCTGGCAGAAAGACATGCATGTTAAGTCATGTCAATAAAAACCACAGCACTTTGATTAACAAAATTGACGCCAGAAAAAGTGCGGTCTTTATTGAAAATAATAAACTGAGTAAAAATGACATTTGTATAAATGTGTGATGACTCGTTGCCTGGCGAACGCGAACTGACTATTTTGACTAATCGACAAGAGAAATTCGGAAACCGAACAAATAGACTGTATGTGAGAATACGTAGACATAGAATAAGAATACACATAAAGGTGTACGAAAATCATAAGACTGTACAGATAATTAAAGTGTGAGTTCATGGAAATAAGAAATCGATAAATTACAATAATTCTCATGATGAACCTTTGAACGTGATAGAAAAAATTATAAAAACAAATTGAAGAAATTACAAATGTAAGTCAAAGAATAAAAATAAGAACACACTTCAGAGTTCGTTAAAAGAGATAAAATTAGATAAAACGGAGAACTAAAGTTCAATTCACAACAGCATATTTTTGATAATAAAGTTAATGCAGTGATTTTAGGACTGTCAGATGGTGTGAAATTCAGTATGAACGATGGTCCAGCGAATTTCAAAGAGCCAGACGGTCCATCAATCGTTAGGATTTTATATGAACCTCTGACCGCCAAAAGCGAATTCAGATATCCCGAGAAGGCTAAAAAAAGGCGAAAAACTCTCTTTGATCCTAGAATGAACGAACTTCTCGGTCCGTCTCTGTCAATATATTTATAAAGGACCCGGTCACCATACCATAATCCTCTCCGTGAGAGAGAGTCATAAATGCTATATTGCACGGTCGACAATCTGCCGTTTATATAACACTGATGCATCCCTTTGTCCTGTGAAATTCACTTTCTTCCTTACTCGATCCATCTCAACACTTAATACTGTTTCCGCTTTAAATTTACCGAAAATAATTTATATTACTGTAGAGTAGACCTTCAATATTACTATGTGCGCATAGTTATTTTTTGATGAAGTTAAAATTATAATTTACAAACATAAAGGCGTTAAATTGATTAATATTAGATAAACAGTTCAAAATTTCCCCCAATTAAAATTATAATGAACATTAAATTTGGAGGTGGTTTCAATTATATTTAAATTTGAAAATAATATTATTTAAAGGTAAAAAAGATACTATTTGATTATTGATAATTTATTTAAAGAGAGAAATGTCTCTTTTTTCCAGAAAGGTGAATTGAAAATAATTTTTTGGAAGAATAAACGTCTATTTTTTCATAAAAATTACTTCAGTTGAAATAAAATTTCCATTATACCATCTGTTTTTCGTTAAACTTAGATTCATGTTGAATTCATTAAATCAAGAAAATGTTCACTTTTCAATGTGTGTGTTACTTTCCATTTTAAAAGTTATTTTAATAAATTGGGGATGTCAATGAATCGTCGAGACCATGATTATAGTGGAGTTAGAACATTGTTAAACATTCCGAAAATTAATTCAAGGTTCTTACACTCGCCGACTTACACTGAGAAAAATAGGTAGTGAAAATGAGGGGAAGTTAATATCTAGATATTGAACTATGGGACAGCTATCTAAGGTATTATGGTGTAATATCTAGATATTATGACCTAATATATAAGATATTATATTATAATACCTATATATTACACCCTAATATCTTAAATAGCTGTCCTATAGTTCAATATTAATTTCCCCTCCTCTATTAACTCCTCTTCCTCTATTAACTTCTCACTATCTATTTTTCTCAGTGTAAGCTTCCTTTACAACGTGTTAAATAACAACGTAGATAGTCCGCAGATTCTAGTCAAAATCAATCTGAACGAAATTAAAAAATTATTAAGGAACACTTGTTTAATCCACGTACCTAACCATCGCACCAACTAGTAGGATATGTAAGGAGGAACATTCGCTTTGCGATACTATCGATTTCTTTGAAAATTCTACGACACTATTTAAATTAACTCTTAAAAATGTGATTCAACTCAAGGAATAGGCGGCCTTAAGATCGCAATTAGATTATTGTTTTTTTAATATTTAACACTGATTATCAGCAACATGCTATTAAATTTTTTACCTATGATAAAGGACTGAGCCCGTTGACTTCTTAATAAATAAATGAATAGTTTCCATGATGAAATTCTAAAAGGCCTAAATTAAAATTATGAACGTAAGGAATTAAATTTAAGCCAGAAATTGCAACATTGATGCCTGTAAAGTAAATTGCATTTTTATTCCAACGAATAAGTCCAATATTTTTTTAAAATTATTATTATTAACATATTATTATAGCTATAGTAAAGTCTTAATTCTTTTAATAAATTAAATTGTCAGAAATGAATCATTACAAGTAAATTTACAGTTCTGAAATAATTTTTGTAGATTGAACACTCTCTGTTTTAGCGACCTTACCAAATGTTTTACAAGATGCTTCATTTCTGCTCATTTCGCCTCCAAGTTGCAATTATAATCTCCGAAACAATAAAGTTAAGCTGCTTTCAATAGAAATCTTTAGGAACACTGAGCTCCTCACAAATCAGAATGAGGAATAAGCTTAATCCCTGTTGCGGGGAACTAAAATTAAAACGAACTTTATTGCAATTTCAAATGTCATTTTTAATATACATAAGTTTTATTTAATATTTAATAGTACGAAATTCGTACAAAAAAATCTTCAGTCCTGGAAAGTAATTAAATATCTGCAATTTAAAATTGAAGCAATTTAAAGACGTTTTATCTCACAAAAAAAACATAAGGTAAAGATAACCGAAAAAAGTTCAAAATGATCTGTAACAAAAATGAACTATCATAAGACCATGATTTGGTTCAAAGTGAACCTAAAATTAGTTCATATTGAACGATTTTTCGATTGATTTTGAGACAAATTAGGATCTTACCCTAGTTCATTTTTATTGAAGATCATTTAAAATTTTTTTGGTTCATCTTGAACTCATTGTTTCTTCTGAGTTCCTTCAATTATTCAAATATAACTTATTGTACACACATATAAAATCATTCATAAAAAATGGTAACACTTTTATAAGAACCACAAATTCTAATCTCATATCCTATTTAAAAAAACCCAGCAAGACGTATATAAATCTCAAATAGGTTATTTCAGTCAACCATGAATGTGGGACCATTCAATCCCTAGAATGTAAGAGAAGATTTCTGAGATGTTACCTCAAAAAGGTCATCTCAGAAAATGCGAGATGGTCGCTTCGATAAGTGGATTTGCCGGGGCGTTGAAAAGCGAAATAGACTAAAAAAGAAGAAACTCGTCACCCTGTTGCTTTAGGAAGCTAATATTATTTCGTTATCCCAACTTCTCTCAAAACCTTTGGACCATCGTTTTCTTCGATCAGAAGTATCGATCTCGTCGAACTTTCTGACAAGACGGTAACAAGATTACAGTTTTATATTGGCCAGATTCTAAGTGCAAGCTACGACTCGTTGCAATTTTCCTTCCAGGAAACGTTTAATTAAAGATTGGAGCTCAGAATGAAAGTCTGGAAATTGCTTGGAATGACAAATAATCAAGCAGAAGGAGAACAGTAATAGACTTTTTTTGGTTGAAGAAACGTCAAAAGTTTTACAAAATTAAATGTGTTACATTCAATTTATTTCCGTTCGCTTTAATCGTTTCTGATTTTTCATTAAGGTTTTCCGCAGGCAATGTCAAATGCACTTGTTCGCCTAGCCTGAACCAGTTGCCACTAAAAAGGACTTGGGTATTTCAATTTTTTTCTGAATTTGTTTTGGGGATGCTTCCCGAGTATTTGAAGTCGTAAGTGAAAAATAAATCGTTGGGTTTTTTTAAAACTTAATTTAATGTAGATTTATTTGCTTAAATCCTTCCATTTCTTATAAAATAGGCAAATAGAAGACTTTTTTCCCAAAATACGGAAATCTGTTCTAAAAAAAGGGGGGGAGTTTTGGAAGAAGTTAACATTATATAGAAAACAAAGTTTAGGAAAATTCTAAAGATTTCAGACTATTCTGAAAAAGGCTAAATAATAATGGAGAATTTAAAAGATTCTGGAAGACTTTAGAAGTCTCTGAAAGATTCTGATAGACTCTGGAAGATTCTGGAAGAGTCTAGCATATTATTGAGCATGCCATAAGATTTTAGAACAATGTAGAATACTTTTGGAGATTTTGAATATCCTAGAAAAATCTTGAGGATTCTAAAATTTTCTGTAAGAGTCTGAAATATTTTGGAAGTCTTTTGTAGATTTTGCAAGTCTTTTGTAAATTTTGAATGATTCTGTAAAACGAATGTGAAAGTCTCTGGAAGATTCTAGAATATCGTAGAAAATTCAGAAAGTTCTGGAAGAGTCTAGAACAGTTTTGTAGAATTTTATACAATTCTCAACAATTCTGAAAGTAACTGTGAAGTATGAAATATTTTAAAATATTCTGGTAGATCCTAAAAGCGTTTGAAAGAATTATTGAGATATATAAGGTAGAAAATGCGATTCGACTGGGAAAAAAAGTAAACCAAGAGTAATTTTCAAAAAATTGCGTAATTTATTGGACAAAAAAACAGGGTAAATAGGGAACCGATTGTGAACCCTGATTTAAATCTTGTAGAGTAGAATTAAAATAGAAAGAAGCTGAAGTTACTTCATCTGAATACCTCTACTTCACAAATTATTAACTTACTATAATTTTGGCAAGAGATGATTAATTTTATGATTAAATATATATTATTTATAATAAAAGTATTTGCCACTGTTAATGACTTTAATTGTGATAATTTCTCAAGCTAATATTATTCTGTAAAATTTAATTCATCCTTTTAGTGCAAAACATGCTTCACCTCAAAACTTTTAAGACATTCCACCTTGAGAAATTTTCTTCCTTTCTGAATATTATGCTAGGCACTTTCGTAAGTTGTACTTAATCAAGTTCATCACAAAAGTTACTTCAAGATACCCAAGAACTATATAAAGAGATATCTCAGAAGAATTTTCAGCTGAAGGAAATATACTACAATGGAATTTAATTTAAAAGCGTTTATGGATCACACAGATAAAAATATAGATATACAGTAGTTTCGAGTCAAATCGAGTTCGAGCATGCTCGAACTTTCAAGTACTCGAAATTTCCGAACAGTTTCGAGCTACTCGAAAGTTTCGAGTTCTCGAAAATTTCAGGTTACTAACGGCGAATTTAAGATCAAAATTCAAAAATACGAATTTTTTATTCAAAATCTCGAAAAAAAATTAAAAATACAAAGAATTTGATCACAAATTTATGGCCAAAATTAAAAAATGAAAGTTTTGGACAACTGAAAGTTTCAAGCTACTCGAAACTTTCGAGCAGCTCGAAACTGTTCGAGTACTCGAAAGTTTCGAGTTCTCGAAGACATTTGAGCACTCGAAAAATTTCGAGCTTTTTGGAAAGCTCGAACTTGACTTGGCTCGACTCGACTCGAAGCAAAACTCAAAACATAACAAGCTCGACTCCACTTGTTCGAACTTTGAGTTTCAAGTTTTTTGCACACCGCTAATAGTAGGTAAAAATAAATCTTGATTACCTACAATTTTATTAGTACATTTATCTCAGTAGATCGATTCCGGGGACTCAGCTGATCTACGCTTTATAAAAGAATTTAAACTTTTTTCTTCATTTTTTTAGTCTCCTGTAAAACGTAACAACAAAATCGTGATCTGTTTCGCAAAGAATCTTTTTCTGAAAAAAAGAAGTACATCATAACAGGAGAAGCTTCTTGGAAGAAATTCAGATGACTGATATAAATTCCTTTGCTTTCAATAAATTAATATAAAAATATAAATATCTAGATATTTTAGTTATAAGTATCTAAGTTCTTTCTTTCCTATTTTTACTATTACACTGAAAAAATGGTTCGTCCAGTCTCAACTATTTTTTAGTACAGTGATAAAATCTGATATTATTATTTCTACTCTAATTATTATTTAGTTATCTATTTTATTATTGTAAATTTTAGATTTCTTTTCATGAGTTTTTTCCTGTCTTCTAACAGTGAAAATAGCATTTTCTTTTGTAAGAGAGTGACAAGCAAGAAAAATTTAATAACAAAAAAACAGAGTAAGTGAAGAAAGGAGATAAAAAGGTGGAGATTTGTTGAGGAATAAGATAATCGACCTTTTAGCTAGATGTAAACGAAAGTCCTGGGTTTACCCATGCTTGAGAGAGTGAACAAGAGAGTAACGAAGCTGCAGGCCGATAATGTACTTACTCAACGGGGAAAGGGATTTGTGAGCTTGCACAAGTGAGCAGGGGTTTACATTGGCAGAAAATAGAAATATCATGAAAAGAGAAATAGAGAAGACCGCTTTTGGTACACGAATCTAGGCTATGTGATGAGACGTTTTCTCTCCTAAAATAGAAAATCTCTTCTAAAATAGAGTAAATTGCTGTACTCGTGAAATTAAAAGTTGTCTACGTTAAAAGCTTCTCTACTGACTCTTCTCTCTCCCCCTCACCCTCTCGCTCGCTCGCGCGCGCTCCCCCCTCTCTTGCTCTCTCTCTCTCTCTCTCTCTCTCTCACTCTCGCCCCCCTTCTCTCTCTTTTGTTCATTTAAAATTTAAACGTTTAAAATTTCAGGTTAGATACATTTTTTCAAAATAAACCTAACATGTATGGTAAAATATATTTCATGAGCAGGGCTATTTTACAAGCATACGAATGGCGACACTGCATACGGGCGTAAGTGCCAAAACCCGAATTTTACAGGAGGCAAAAAAACTGTCTAACTTTAAACGTTTTTAATTTTAAAAAAAAAACAAGAAATTACTTTTGAGCTAATACTTAACTCTACTGAATCGTGAAAGGAGCGCTTTGAGAAAAGCAACCATCTCCGAGAAAACCCGTGTCAAAGGAACGGTGCGTCCCAAAAAACGCCGATTTTGACTCTGTAAGAGTTGCATAACTTTTTTATTTATTAATTTAAAAATAAAACGAAAAACATGTCTCGAGCTATTACTTATCTCTATTGAATCATAAAAGGAACGCCTGGAAAAAAGTGACCATCTCCAAGGAAAACCTTTGTAAAAACGACGCATCCCCGAAAACGCCGGTCCTAACACAGAAAAAGCTGCATAACTTTTTTATTTTTGAACTTAAAAAGAAAACTAAAAACATTTTGCGACCTATTATTTATCTCTATTGAATCGCGAAAATAGCAGACGGAAAGAAGCAACGACTTCGGAGAAAAAAATTATCAAATATCAATTTTGAGGATGACATTGAGAAAAACATGATTTGTTTCAACTGTTTCAGCTTCTAATGAATTAGGTATAAATACTTTTTTCGTACAACTAATGCTTTTTTTTGTGACGCGACAACTGTCAGAATAGTTATTTGTGTGTCAAGTCCCTATATGCGCACCTACCGCACACACTATTTTTTGTACTACCTCCTATCAAAAACTCGAATATTCTGCACTTTTTAACGCAATCAAAAACGAGAGGTAGATATGTAGAGCAGGAGCAGGAGGCAGTAGGGATCGAGGGGCATATAGCCCCTAATAAGATGGCGGCAGCGCCTAAATTGGCTGCGTTACTAACAATCACTAGCGAGTAACTAGAAGGTTGGTACGTATTGCTCATCAGCTATGGTCGAGGAGCGAGCAATACGTTAAAAGAGTTTTTAAAGCACTACCGCGTTAAAAAGTGTAGAATATTCGAGTTTTTGATAGGAGGTAGTACAAAAATGACTTTTTGGGCCATAAAGGCCCAAAATACACTAAGTGGCTCATGGCAATTACACCCTTATGCACTGTTTTTCTTCCCCTGACCAACTTCCAAATCGAACTGGGCCAAAATCTTCTACAGGGACATGAGTTAGGAGAAAACAAATACACTGAAAGCCCGATTTAATGCCGGCTTCGGGGATTGCCTCAATGGCCTTGGCACTAAAGCGAGTGACTCTAAACGTAAACAAGTCAGGGTCGTATGAACTATTTCTG
>JBAGKK010000432.1:194852-205668 GCA_037177015.1 Euceroptres primus | reverse complement strand
CGAATTACTGATCAAAATGCTCGGTTATATATATATGCACAAAAGTCCGCGTCTTTGTCCATGGAAAGTATACGAGAAGTTCATATAATGTCAACTAGAAAATGGCTGACCATAATTTTCACTCGTTGTCAAATACGACTAAATTTTCTCCCGCCAGGCGGCGCGTTGGTAGGGCTCCATAAGTAACTAAAGTGTTAAAAAAGCGTACGAAAAGTCTGTAGCGTGTGAAAAAAGTATGCGAAAAAAGTTGAGCATGCGCAGAATTTGTTTTTCGTATACCTAACCAAAAGGAGCCACTTCTCGTATACTTTCCACGGACAGAAATGCGGACTTTATGTGCATGTGTTACAAAAAAGTATTTTAGGCGGTACGGAATATATTTTTTTTTCGGAAATTTCATGGTCTTATATGATCAACTTTTTGGTAATCAATTATATGAACTATTATTTAATGAGCCCTAATTGTAGGCAAATTTTTAACGTGGACATCACATATACACTCGTCGTCCGCAGATATGCCGGCCTCGGGGGTAGACGTATTAAAATCCAGTTTGAACCGGATTTAAAGAGACGAGTGAGCACTCTTATGTCAACACTCAGGACCGCATATATAGTCTCTGAACGTACAAAAGTAAATGCGCAGAGAATCGCGATGTAAACAACTTCTGGACGGCCCTGGCTGTTCGAGCGATGGCCTTCACAAGGGACGCTCAGAGGTGGGGGGGAGGGAGACAGAACCAGTCAAGCGTGAAGCCGGACACTCTATAATCGGCCACTCTGTGGGAGACGAGTGTATGATAAAAGGACGTCATCGGTTGCCAACACGAGTCTGCGTGATGTTATCGTCTTCCTAACTGAAATAACTACCCCTTGAAATAACTTACCTCCTCTGGGTATACGTTACATCGCCTATGTTCTTTCTCAGTGTCTGTTCACCTACGATGCTCTGTTAACAATTCCACTTGATTCCGACATTGGCGACATTGGAGTTTGGAGTTCCTGAATGAGTTCGTAACGAGATGCACAGCCAGAGGGCTGGCTAACACCGGGGTGGTCTGCACGTGTCTTCAATGGACCAATCAAAGCTCACCCTCTTTAAATCCATTCTCGAGGCTTAGCTATATTAGCCTACAATGATGTCGCCTTGAGCTTTTATCGACGATAATCAGCAAACCATGAATCTGGAAGAAATACTTTAATTTTTTTTACCGACTCAATCCCCAGATTAGTCTCATGCAGGTTATCTTCAAGTTACTTCCCACAATCCTCAATCGTTCCAGAAACCTAGATTCCAATTAGAACATTTTCTGCTTAAAAAGTATGATAAAAGTATGATATATTGCGATTGAATAAAATCATGTAATATGCATGAGTAACTTGTACTGAACTTGAATTTATCAAAAAGTTGCAAGATTATTTAGAAATGAAACTAGAGAAGCCAAGTGACTTTCATGGAAGTTTTTTAGGAGCTGAAGCTTTGGTTGTGTAAGAAGTGCACTACAAAAGAACAGAACTAATACGCTCACACGCGCGTGAAAATTAAGGTAAGTTATTTTAGATGGGAAGAGATTTAGGATGACTTCGCACGTTATTCAATGAACATTTAATTGTCCTTTGAATAGCTGACTTCTTTTCATGTGCTTCATTCGAATTCTTCAAAGTATTAAAAGGCTTATAAGGGGCATAAAATAGGGCATCATTAAATTAGTGCGTTTTTCATCCACACACTCCCTGCTTTATTAGAAAAGCCTTTACTTGTCTACTCTTATTTTCGACAAATTATTAAAAGAATACGAGATTTTTAAGTTGTTGGTAATAACTTGTACTCTTGCGTGATTGTAATAAGGACTATTTTAAACATAAGTTCAAGTCACAATTATATTTTTTTTTCACCGACCAAAAATATGTCACAATCAACCATTATTATGAAACGCAGTGTTTCACAATTATTCATTCGTTCTTTGAGAAAATTCGTGGTACACGAATTCCGCAGAACGGCCCCCCAGCAAAACCGCGATTTTGCACCGTTACACATCCATGGCTAGAGTCATAAAACTCCAAATATAATTGCACGACCCTAGATGCGGTAAGAGCCTAGTATTCGAGATTACAGAGAGACATAAAATTTCGCAATAGCAGTGCAAAACTGCGCTGCAGTACACGCGAACCATTGCAAAATATTCTGTCTGTAACAACCATATTGCGTGAAACGTGTGACACGAAAACTTGGGGCCAAACCTTGCGAATTTATTGACTGCATTTCAAAAATTTTATATAAGAAGCGCGACGTAATGCAAGTGTCAATTCAAAAATGAAGTTTGTCTAATACATAACTTCGTGCTCGAATTTAAAAATGAATATTTCACTCTATTAATAATGTTTTTGGACTTTGACTGAATGGTCCCTCATACTCTTCCTGATAAATTTTTTTATTACTTTTGGTATAGTGAAAATTTCATAGTTACTCAAGTAAATTGTTTCTCACTAGTTATTAATAAATAAATAGTTTGTCACTTTACTGCATACATACATACATGCACAAATCTACAACATTAAAATGGTGGTAAAAATGGTTTTCTCCGCGTCCTTTTGACGGGGGTAAGTTGTAGATGAGTTGTAAAATCAGCTCCAGATTCTATCATGTGAAATAAAAGCCACGGAGAGTAGATTCAATCAGACACTGGGGGAGCTGAGAAGGGTGTCACGAAAAAGAGCGCGCAGCCATCACGTGGGGAACAAAGAAAGACAAATTGTCCCTGTATGAGGGTCAGAGAAAGACAAGAAATACCCCTTTGCCAATAGTATTAGAGAACATTACATTAAATATATACTTAAGCATAGATGTGTAGTTAAATCACAACGCCGCTGAAGCGTGTCCGAACGTATATATACTGTTTCTTTCTCTCTTTTTTTCTTTCTGTCCCTCCTGCTTGCTTCCAACAATTGACTGGTCACCGGGTGACCTCGCTCTTATCAAATGCGTTGATGCAATAAAAGTCGAGAGGTTAATTTGTTATGCGTTAACGCGCGAAGGGGTCCAGAACCCGGCGAATCTCTGCATTACGCAATACATTCGTCCCTTATTGTACTAACCATTCTTTCTTCTTCAATTAATTCAATTCGGTGGTGAATCACATCACTGAGTTATTACAAAGAGCTTTCATGCTAGGATGACTTTCTAAGTGCGAGACAACTTGTATCGTTTACAATACATATAAGCAGAATTCAACAAAGCTTTATTAAAACAACAACAACAAATAAACACTGGTTACATATACTTTATAGAGAATTAGAGCCCGTATTCTGATTATTAGTATTGTGACTCTACTTTAGGATATACCCCATCAGCATATACGTATATAATTACACTCATCTCGCCTTGCTGTGCCGCTTGTTCTTGTGCCGCCTTCACGGTTATTCACACTTGACTGTACAACGCATACAGCCATTGATACTTGCATCACCCTTCTTTTTCTTTTAGGTGAAGAATTTAGTTTAACTTGAATTGATCATAATGAAAATTTAATTTAAACACAAACGTAAGAAATTTTTGAAAATTTCCTTCCCTATGTCAAAAAATTGCTCTGAAAAGGAAAAAATTTATTTTAATAGGATGTATCCTCTTGCGATTAGGAATATTCTGATCAGAGAAGGAATTAAACTTCCTTCAATTAAGCTACCATATAATCATTGCTGAAACCGGTAGATATACTGTTGTATGTTATATAGTAATGATCAGCTCAAAGTTGACCACTTAGGTTTTAGTTTCCTTATGATATCGGGTCTACCTACGCATTTTCTTGGAAGAAGAAGCGAAACAACCTCAGCAATTCGTCGTCTTGGTCACCGTTTCGACCACGCGAGTGCAAGTCAAGCACACAGAACCGTACACGCGAGCAAATGTGCGCGCGCGAGTTCTAACGTGCGTATGTCGTAGGGTTAATTGAATCAGCACGCAACCAGCTCTCTGAATACACAGCCGGGTCAGCCGAGGTCAAATTGGTAATGGTCTGACCCTTAATTCAATGTGGTCGAACGCCGATACATCGTTGCTCGTTCTTGATGGACATGCAACCCCTCTAACCTGATAGATGACCTTGAACTCAAAAACTACTTTGATGGGAAGATACTGGAAGATAGAAGTCAATTGTGACAACATCTTGCCGTTTTTTATGTCTAGAAACTAGAAGAAGCAAACTGAGAATCGCAGAAGACAAAGTTATAGTTGCAACCGCGAGGATTGTTTGTATTATTAAATCGGTAAATGGACTGAAACCGTTTAGTTTTCGCTTTTCACTGTGAAGCGGTGACAGATTGGTTCAACGTTAATCCGATATAAAGACGTAGCGTAATCATTGCAAATTGCTTTAGTCAAGAGAAAGAATTTGAGTGCTGTACCGCGCCGCCGTACAATTACCCACTTTTATAGTCATTATATATGTAAGAATTTTCATTCTTGTTCACAGAATCGCGTTAGACTTCTCGATGAATGTAATTGTAATATTGCTTATAGTAACTATTTTCTCAGCTTATTGTCACGATTTTACAGTGTTGATAAATGCTCAAATTTAAGGGCCAAGGTGGAAAATCAAGGGGGTATAAGAAGAGAGAGTCCCATCTGATTCCATGGACCATCAATCACAGATGTTCGTTGCGCTGGTAGCAAGAACCTTGTCTTTCACAAGCGGCGTCACAGAGCAAGTTCGAACCTTCTTTGCGTCTTTCTCCATCTCCCTTTTTGTCATCAGAGTCACCATGTAAAAAATTTATGGAGCCTTGTGTTTTTATGGACAATGAAAAAATGAAAAGTTCTACACCGCGGCAGGACTCTTGTGCTAGTTTAGTTCTTTTACTACAAAATTTAAAATTTTATTTATAAACATTTTCAAAATTTTACATGAAAAATTAGATTTTTTAATTATATTACAGCAGAGTCCAAATAGTACATTATTCGCCAAGTTTAAACGCAAATTTTGTTGAGAGTGTAGTTTAAATCACGAGGCGAAGCCGAGGGATTTAATTGCTCGAGCCAAAATTTTCGTTTGGACGTGGCAAATACAGTGCTTTTCGTCATGAGATCGAGAAAAAGCCAAATGAAAATGCCGAAATGACGAAAAATAATTAACTAGTGTACTTTTGGAGTAATTAAGTTGATGGTTTGTATAATATAGACAATAAAAACAAGTGGCTAGATTTTCAATAAAGCCAAGTCTAATTACTTTACCATGAAATTAAATTACTAAAAAGTGTTAAAATTAAGGTGGTGCAAATCGAACTCCCCTATGACGAATGGAGTTCATTTTTCGTGAGTAAGACAAAAAGAGGAAGAAAGAGAATATAAAGGTATAAAGGAGAACGAGAAAAGGTGAATGAAGAGAGGGTCCAGCTCCAGAAGATAGTCCAGGTCCAGAAGTGAGAAGGAGACGACAGTCAACTCTCTCTTTGTAGCAAGATTGTGCGTTAATGTATGGCTGGCATTCGCGACAACCGTGACAAATTGCTTTATTAGCCTGGCAGCCCGGGAGCCTTACAACTCACAGCACCTTAGAGCATCACTCGTGATTGTACACTTTATTCTCATTTTCGAGTTGGACGGAAGACAACTCGACGGGCCTCCGTATTGATGAACGATAATTAAAGTTTACCCCATGAGCTCCAAATTTTCCAAATCAAACTTTAACACTTCCTCCTCGCTACCTGTTCAATATGGAATTTCGTTGAGGCCTGATATTCTTTTGATGATTTGGTACATATTTGGTTAGGATTACTTAAGGGGGTATTCTAGTGTGATAGGTACTTTTTTATATCATTTTTTCGGATTGTTTTTAAGAAAGTAGAAAAGCAATATTATTATAAAAACTTTTTCTCTATATTAGCATACATTTAAATTAACAAAATAATTTGTTTTTATAAAAATAAAGAAAATTCCGTTGAAGTTGAGGCCTCAAAAAAAGTCGGTGAGCACGATATCTCAAATACTAATTAATCAATTGGATCGTCGCTTTGAACACGTGTTTAGAAAACGTGTGCCTATCTCAAATACTAATTAATCAATTGGATCGTCGCTTTGAACACGTGTTTAGAAAACGTGTGCCTATAATCCGTAGTAGATTTGTAAGATCTTATGTTGTTGACCAGGGAGACGTGAATTTTAATATGGACTAGTAATCTCAACAATTTTTTAATACATCTTCGAACAGTCCGTAGTAGAATTGGATTTAATTATTAATTTAAAAAAAATTTACGGCTCATTAAATCCAAAAAAACGTGAAAATTTTTGTTTTCAAAAGCCCGCAATTTTAAAAATTTTTAATTTTTTCTTCATTCTACTACCTACAATAGCCGCAAGTGTACATTTTAAGAATCTCTTTGATTTTTTGCTTCCAGATTACCTGGAGAGCCGGAATCATGCTCACCGCCCGGGCACTTCTTTTTTGAGGCCTCATTTTTGAGCGAGTGCAGAGTCCACCATTTTAAATATTTTTATGAACAAAAAATGTATATCATGGTTCTAATGTGTGCCAATACAGTGCAAAAGATTTAAAAATCATATTGCTTTTCAATTTTTAAAAAAAATTCCGAAAGAATGAAGTGAAAAAGTGCCTATTACACTAGAATACCCCCTTAACTTCAATTTTGGATAATTTTTGTGGTTATGAATTAAATTTATTTCTAAAATAAAAGTAAGCGTTTAAAATGGAAATGTTGACAGTGACTTGGTGAAAATAGTGTACAGTTAAACGGAAGATGGGGTGCAAATTATTGATGTTGCGGCAGGCTTTTAATGGATCGGACGCACTTCCATTCGAAACTAAGGAACATAGAATGCGGGTCCAGCTGTGAACGCGTTATAAGATCTTTTTTTGCAAGGTACAATGTCCTGAACTCCCATTAAGCCTCTACCACCTTCTGCTCGTTCTTCTTCTCGTCCTCGACATTGTTGAGTTTCTTGTCTCGCAGACAGATCAAATATATCGAACTTGAAGTTTTGCGACTATACATGGGCTTTCTTCATCGCAACCCTGAAAGGTTATTAACTCGGCGACGATAATTACACAAAGCAACGTAAATCGAGTCAACTGCCTAATGATCTATCACAACCTCGAACAGCTGCTGGTTGCAGGTACCTTTTGCCCTCTGCGATCAATCGTGTTACTTACATAATACATATTATATATCTCAGCCCAGAATAGTCATTATCGAGCATCTCCTTTCGGTGTCGATGAACCATCGGCATCGTCGGCTTACTTTGTCGGAATTTACTCAAGTCTATTTTAAAATCATTATAACTTTATTCACAGTCCAATATTTCATGAATCGAGTGTATATACCCTGTTCCTCTCAGTAAACAATCCATCCTTGAAGATCATTCATAACATAGGTGCGGAAGTCGCGGGTAGTATTAAGATCGATCACTTGAAGACAAATTGCCACACTCTTCCTTCTGACAAAACTTTTAAAGCCTTTGCGTTTGCAAAGTTGAAAACTTTCAAATAAGCCGGCTCTGACTAACTCGATGATTAATGAATGCCTCCAGGCGAGCTGCATCAATTTTACTATAGAAGCAAAACGATACTTGTGTCTCATAAGCAGAAAAAAATTTTATGTACGATACTCTGAGAATAGATTTATTTCAAGAATGAATGTCTTTTAAGTGTCTTTTCTTATCATCTCGTTGTGTCCAACAATTGAAAAAACCTTAGGGACTTTTGCTAATTAAAAAGACCTCGAATAATTGTTCTACATTTATAACAATTATTCTCTTTCTTTATTAAAATCTAGACCTATTCAATAAAAGAGTTCAATTAATAAAATAAAATCCTTGGAGTAGAACTTGAACATCTGGAAAATTAGCGTATCATAGGTATTAGTTAGAATACGGGAGCTTGTCTGGATTTAAAGTCTACTATCACGTCGCACATGTCGGGCTTGTCAATGAATAGATAACGACGGAGAATGAGCTAGTTGATACATCGGCGACATCGCCGTAGTATTCTTCCTCAGACAGGGATGCTCAACTATGACTCTGAGTTTGATATTTCAGAAATCTTAAATTACGTAATCATCAATAATTTAGATAATTATATTTTTAATGCGCAAGTTAAAAATGTAGATATTGACTACCAGAAATTAATTATATGAAATAAAGAATTAAGCAGGTTTTCTAGTTTCAAAATTTATTGTAATTAATTTTTCTATTTAATTTCGAGAATTTACAATTTGTTTTATTGGTCGAGGAGAAAGTGTTTCAACAAGTGTGTACTAATTTTTTTGAATAAACGAATTAGCGGTTGCAGCATCGCCATCGAGCTCAGCGGAATAACTTTAAAACATATTTCCACGATCTTAGAAACAGTTCACAGGTCGTGTGGATCGCGTTCTCTAAACTTCAAGACGCCCACCGTATTTACGAAGTCAGTTCGCCCCCTCGCGAATTGTTGCGCAGCACAAACCCAAACTCTTAACTCTTAAGCTCGCACGACTCGTTGACTTCATCATGCACGGGGTGACGAAAAAGTACCCAACAGCAAATACCTTCACAAATGTATCACAGAAAAAACTAAGGATAACATTTGTTGCGGATATTTTCTAGAGGAATAAATTTTTATTCAGACAAGTTCACATATTTCAAAATACATGTGTTGTCATGGAAAAACAAAAGAAATTTTAAACGATATCTAGGTAAAATTTATCCTGTGAAGATAATTTTTCTTGCAGATAATTTTTACCCCGGAATTCTGTGATATAATAAAAGCGAAGAATAATTCAACACATAAATTTTCAAAAATGTGTAAACATTTTGTTTTGAATATATGCATATCAACCGCATACAATTGTCAGATGCTGCAGTAGTCAAAAGTCAATTGTCAAAGAAAAATGTCAAATGAAAGTTGATCACCTTTTTCCATGGAGACTATATATTCAATATAATTTAATCATTACAAACGCAATCTGAGAAGAGCAACAGGCTTTAATCATGATGTAGGGAAATAAAGTGTAATAAAGTTTAATTATAAGATTATCAAATTTATCTTCTCTGCAAACAGTATAATTCTAATTCTTACTTCCTGAGGTCATTAAGTGAGAAAATTCCATCACTTGGTTGAACTATGAGAATGAATCGTAGTTATTTTCTTCTTGGTATTGGCCGTGATACTTTGGGAACACCCCATCTATACAGATGTTTAAGAGCTAAGCAACTACTCAGAGTGAGTGAGTTGATGCGAGCCGCATATCACACGAGAAGGAAGTTCAATTTAACCCAATAAAGGACAATCAGAGGCCGACGGAGACCACAATCAACCCAGGGACTTAGCTTTCGGGACTTTTCGACCTAGAAAACGAATCTATCTCAACGACAAAGTACTTGAAAATTCTTAGATGCAATGGGTATAAAAGGATTAATTTATTTTTTGCATTAGAAAACATTTAAAAATCGCACCATTGTATAATAAGACAGAATTTACAAATGTATCAGTTGCTTTTCTTTAACAAACAAACAAAAAATCAGTTGGCACAATGATGACTATTCAGATTCTTATTCTTGGTGAAAAACATCAAAATACGATTCAATGTTGCATCCCCTACATCCACTTTACTTTCAAGACTACGAAATAGCTATTTTCAGATGTTCACTTTGGGCTTCGATATTGGTAAACCGAAACAGATGGCAGTTTACCATTCTCTCCTAGGGCAAAGGGCTCTCCGCGAAAATGGAAAAGACCAATCTCTTCTATTCTGTTGAGTTTACGTTGAAACTTGTGGAGCGATGCCGATGAAGCGTAAAACCGGTGACATGGACCAAGTGGATTATCATGGACCTTAGCACAATTCCAATAAAAGCCGCAAAATGGGCGCGCTAAACTTATACTGAACAGAGAAAAACGATCGATTCAAAATAACAGTCTAAAATATGTTATCTGTCATACTGTACAACTGTTTTTTCTTTTATTAAAAAATATTGATACTGAAGTGAAAGAGAAAATCATGTCAAGTTTTATTTGTTTATTTATTTAAATTAGTGAACGGGCAAGGCCCTTTAGTGCAGTAAACTTAAAATATAAGTAGGTTAACGAAGTTTTCAAGAGGGTACAGCAAATTTTCAATGTTTAAGTACGAAATGCTATTTCTCAAGTTGTCCAGGAGGATATTTCACGATGTTCATTCACAATATTTCGTTGAGAGAGCGACTGATGTGAAATGGACGCGAAACTACCCCCAAGGTAAGAGGGAGGGGGCGGCATTAGCGATTACATGCATGGAGGCTTTCCTACACTGAGTGTCTCCGGGTGGAAGTAAGCGGACAAAATGCCGTCACTACTCCTTTTTCCTTTTTTCCCGAATGCTTTAAAAAAAAAGTAGTTAAAGAGACATCCTTCGAAAATCTTTTTAGACTTTTCAGTAGAAAATTAATCGTAGGTTTTCTAAGCACGAGAAAGGGCAAATAAAAAGTTTTTACATCAATAATATTGAAGTGCAAAATAATAAATTACTCCAAATAGCCATCATAATAAATTGCGCCTGATATACCCATTTTCAGACAACTAAACATCGCATTGAATTCCCTCACTTCCTCGCATCTTCATGGTATGAAGTGCAGATGAAGTATTCGTTCCGATTCTGTTTTAAGACAAGCCGTGATTGTAGCTTTTGAAAACTAGATCTCCCCTTATAATAATAATAATAATAATAATCGATTATTGACCCTCAATAATAAATTTCGTAGAAAATGTTGATGTATAGTTGGCTTTAGGGTCAGGTGAATTGAAACCAATTAACTTGCTTCAAACATTTCGGCACACAATGGTGGCCCTCAT
>JBAGKK010000432.1:168155-180420 GCA_037177015.1 Euceroptres primus | reverse complement strand
AACAACGGTACATTGATGTAACAGAGAAGGAAATGAGAGAGAACTACAAGATAACAGAAGCCATCTTTCTAATATAATTTAATTATAATATAATATAATTTCTAATATAACTAATAATTTCAAATGTATTTAAAAACATTTGAAGGTCGGTTGACAAAAATTTGAAAATTATAAAATAAAAATAAAATTATAAAAGAAAATTATTTAATTGGGTAATTAATTACGAAAAATTTAAGGATGTACAATTAAAAATTAGTTAAAAATGAAATAAAAGACGCTACTCTCTAAATCTGAATCAGTGAGAAGTGGGTCACTAAATCAAATCAGTAACGATTTTCACTGACTAATTTGATTTAGTGACTCACTTCTCACTAATTCAGATTTAGAGAGTAAAAATTATCTTTGAAGTAACCAAAAATATGACAGTTTCCTTGCGTGTCGTCACTCGAGACATGTAAATCAGCTATTTCACATTGAACAAAATTTAATTTTTTAATTTATCCGTCACGGTCGACCGTAACGATTTATAATTTTTCGCTACAAGTTAGCAATTAAGTATTTGTTCTTTGAGCACAATTACAGAAAGCTGAAGAACAACCGTGAGAAAGTATTTATAAACTTTTCCAAAACTTTTGATTATATTTCAAGGAGGATCATGAGTGTTACGGTCGTTTTTAAATTTTGTACGCACACAATTTTTTTAAAATTATGATTCCTCTCATAAGAAAATGAGCACAATGGTTTAGATTGGCCCTTACTCTCTATTATTACTTAAATTTTGAGTTTCAATCAGTTTTTATTGTGTGCGAGCTAGCTTATTTACAAAAAGTCTGCAAATATAAGCGTCACGGTCGAAATGTTAAAATTCGAGGGACATACTTTTGAAGCCTGTGACTTGGTTCATATTGAACAAAATGCAGATTCTTATGAATAAACATAATTCTTCTTTAATTAGCTTGAAATAGATAGTTTGTTTTATAGCCTTATCTTATTTCGTCATAGAGATTAAGCATAAAAAGCATAAGAAAATGTGGATCGGGACAAGCTGACTTCATTAAAAATCGAACATTCAAACTTCAATTACTTTTGATCTAAAAAATATATCTATTTAAAACCATTTGTGCAGTATAGTTTACACTATAATACATACCTTGAAAGAAAAATTAATTTGATATTTATTAAAATTACCCAGATATCTTTGAGGGACACAATAGAGAAAGGTTCCTGAGATATGCCCATATGTATTTTGAAATATTTATAATAACCACTGGAATGGAATTTAATGATGTTCAAAGTCAAATTATTAGCTTTGAAGGATTGAAGAAGCTGTATAGAAAAAATAACGAAGATTCCTGCCTTTTTATTAATATTTATTTTCATTCGCAAAAATCAAAGGTTCGAGAGAATAGCCCATATTTCGGCTAATTTAGATTTTCCGTATATGATACACAATACAGAAGGAAGTGAATTGGAGGGCTTGATCGGTATCAAAGGCGGTCGGATCAAGTTATTCTCTCGAGTTAGTCCCGGCCAGGAACCCCCGCGGATCATTGAATGATCCAATCTGTCCACACAATAAATAATCACGCGTATCAGAGGCTGCCTACATATGTAAGTACCTGCGCAGACGAGGCCCCGTGCCGAAAGCCGTAACAAACTAATCCGTCATCGGTTCAAAGCTATGTTCGCGGGGGTTCTGTTCGCGAGCGGCAATCAGCAAGAGAACGCCCTCCTGCTGGGTGTGTTGACGTTTTTAGGGCTAGCGAAGCGGGCGAACCGGCTTATGGGTTAAAAGGGACGCGCCAGTCGAGCAAATCGAATTAGCCGGCACCTTCCTCGACGTTCCTTCGCGTGGGGTCTGCCAGCCAAATGCCGTCCAAACCGATCAACCATTTCACCACGCTCATTTAGTTATGTAACAATCGCTTTTCAATTGCCTACACAATTATACACGTACTTTAAGTATATTAGTTTCCGATAAATCTAGAGCGTGGTTGTAAGACATCATTGAGAAAAAATTCACATTTGTAGACATTCAGTATAGACCTTGTGAGCCACACATGTCGCATTGTCGCATATCAAGAGGTGCACGCTAGTAAGATAGGTAATAGCTATAAATTTAGCTGTAGGTCTGGGAGTCATACGTACTCGCGAAATAACAGCAGGCAGGTAAATCGGCATATGCAATGTTATATAAATGCTTTTTTTGGTCGCGCGCTCACTCCCACAATACAACGCTGGCGCTGCCCTCGCCCTTCCCTTTTCTCTGTCGCTACTATCACCTTCCTTTGCACCCTCTTGCCTCTCCCCTTGTTGCTTCAGCAGTTTCGACTTCCTGCCTAGCATCGTTGATGCGCAGTGCCACCTTAACAACAACGAAATTCCCCAGCAATGCTGCCTGCCGCCCTTGTACAGCCGCCGCTCTCGCTTCGTTATTTATTGCTACTTTTTTTTTGTTTTCCTACCAGCAGTTCGGACTGTCGGTTCATTCAAAAGAAGGGAGAGCCAAGTGGAAAGAGACGAAGAGAGAGGGTGATAAAGATAGGGCGAGAGCGAGTGCAGTGGCCCAACGAAGCGCGCTTCCATGTCAAATAAGGTGCAAAAAGCTGACGATTAATGAGAATCTCGTGTTCAAGTCTCCCCATAAGATGCAGACAAGGAAAAAATACAGCAAAATTGACATTTCTGATCCGTACATATACCTAACTACTGACGTGTACAGTACTGTATAGTCTTCTTCAAGTCATTTTATCATGCGCGCATTGTAATAAAATAATATGATAATTATACATGATAAGACATATAAGGAAGCTTACAACCCAATGAAAGGTAAAGTGGGTCTCTCACGGTTCAACGTGCGTAATACCAAATCACAAAAAGGCGAAAGCTCACTGAAATCGAAGCACAAAATGTTTAGTAGTTCCTGCACGTAGTCTGCATACAACGGTGACAACGGTGACACCGTGACGAGCGGAACAACGCGTGGTACATCCCGACTCTGTTCTTTTGTATTAATACCAGCATTTGTTATTTTCTACATATTCATAACGCTCCGTTACATCATCGCGTAACCGTGCATTATTTGTTGGGTTTCTTTCTTTCTCATCTCTTTGTTTTTCGCGTACTAATGGGAATACCAACCAGTGGTTGCCATTCCTCAAGTTCCTGTTGCTTTGGTACATATAAATATTTGTACATCAGCACTGCTTTGGTCCTTGAATGCAAAGTGTGTCATTGCAGTATGTATATATTTTTTTATTTACGAGAAGCGTTTTTGAATATTGAGGCCTTGTGTATACTTTGCTAACAAACTGAAGGTACATTTTGTTGCAGATTAAAATTTATCTTGGAATCGAGGTAAGAATTATCTCCTTATCAGGGTAATATGCTGCGCACTAAATTTCAAAAGCAAATAAATTACTTTTTGAATCGATACTGGATCAAAACGTTGCAACAATACAAAGAACGGCTGTCATTTACAAAAACGTTCTCATATAAATAATAGATCGTACAAAAAAGTGATACATACTTTGAAATTTAGTGTGCGTGTAAAAGAGGCGCCACCGCAAAATTGTCACAGAAAAAAAGTCTAGTTTGTGTTACAGTTTGTTTTCGATGTAATTTGTCTCTAATATGTATAGTGCATAAGTCTATCCTTATCTCACGGGGCTTAAACGGGCTACAGTTCAAATGGAACCAAATCCTCGGCTTGAAACAAGAATCTTTTTTACAGTGATGTACTGCCGTCTTTCTTAAATCTCATCAATATACTACTGATCTGTTTAGATGAACATAAAAACGGTTTAAAAAGTATTACTCCTATGGAAGCAGATTGTCGATTTTTTCAGTCGCGTGAATGTAAGCACTTGGAAACTTACATTGTATACTTTAGGAGGGAAGGCACGTTCTTTCCTGGCCTGTAATTAATGACATCGAGGACCCGTGGGCCTGGACGATTCCCATGTCGGCACGGCGGGCGAGTTTCCACGCATAGCTCAAAGTAGTCAGTCCTCGTCGTAGGTGGATACCTTCGTCACGGTGAGCGGTTCGCACCACGGTTTACCGGACAATCGTGGTGGATGCGCTCGAGGACCGAGGACGTTGAGCGGAGGCACGACAGAGAAAAGAAGCGAGAGAGGAGTCTTCTTCTTGGTAACGGACGAAGCAGAGGAAGAGTCCAAGGGGATATGGGGCGGTAAGGGGCCTGGAGAATGTCGTGCTGTGCTCATCGAGGTGTAGATCCTCGTCCCCTGGGTCGTTTCTACACCGTGGTCAGCGTCCCACTAAACCACGGTCACGTACTCGTACGTTTACGTCGACGTTATCCTCGAGCAAATTCACTTTACGCGAGAGAAACAGTGTCAAAATTATCCATAGGAACCAGTTTGCGGTAATCAAACTATCAAAGTTTAGCTCTCGTAAACAATACCTTATTAATATTGTTGAAAACTTGTAGACTTAACTTTCCAAGAGTATATATATATATATATATATAACTAACGTTGGAATAAAGGCCAAGAGTTTTAGGAAGATTAAGCTGATGACCTGATGGAGGACAATTATTTAGTAAATATCAAGAACAAGCACTGAATTCCAAACTGGAGGAATTCTAACTTCCTGCAATTATAATGATGTAGCTCGGAAGTGCTGAGCGGTTCGAACCGCAAATCACTAGTTTGCTTTGGACTACCGTTTTCAAATGCCTGTTCTATTTATTACAGTGGCAGGGCATGGTTCCCATGGAAAAGTTGGCGCTGAGCATCGACTGTGGTCATTATATTGAGCAAAGGTTTCGCTCGAGCGAGCCATCGCGTTTGAATTGCAGCTGGTAGTGCAACAGACGTGTGAAGCGGCATCGGTATCCGACTATCCGTTTGTATGTTATCCTACATATAGGCAGTTGAGGTATTTTTAATCGCGCGCCAAGTACGCAACTAGACATTGCAGATATTCCGGATTAAGATGTAAACACGATCGCGAGACCCGCATCGACCGTCTTTCTCTCTCATTCGTGGAAGCGGTAAACACCTTTTGCAGAGAACTGAACGGACAAGAGCGTTTCTGGACTTTTACGGGAATCGAGGACCTGGGAGCTTCATACCATGTATAGGTATAGTTACTAACGAGGATAGACTGATAGAGATAGAGCGAACCTTGTCTATCTGCCTTCCACTCCTTTACCCTTTGCGAGCTGAATTATTTAGCGGCGTGCCACTTACAATCAAGTACCTTGTCACTTGGCTTAATCGATAATAAATTAATTGCCGCTTTGCCGTATTTGTGTTACTTGGAAGTTGAAAACGTTCAATAAGTCATTAAAAAGTGCCAAAAATATGAGACGCACAAAATGTTATTTTTGAATAATGCAAATTTTGAAATAAATTTAAAACCCAAAAATATTTAAGAAGAATGTCCTTAATAAATGCTCAATTCAGTATGCAACGTCCAATGATGAAGGAACCACTCTCGATTTAATACATCAACACCCACACTGAAAAAAAATGATTAGTTGGGCCAACTATTTAGTTTGTAAGATATATCGTACTGCTATTTCATTAATTGATAGTGCTATTTTATTCGTTAGGACAACCATTTCATTAGTTGTAGAAACTATTCAATTAGTACCAGTAACTAATAAAATCGTTGTCCCAACTAATGAAATACAGTGCCTTATCTTACAAATGAAGTAGTTGGTCCAATTAACCATTTTTTTCAGTGCATGGAGGCAAGTACGACAGTACACATCAGAGAGTGTTGAATGATTTTTTGGTAGGGGACGTCAAGAAATATACCTAACTAGCCACAATCAGTGCTCAAGCACGCATATTATGGCAGGACCGTAAGGTCGTTCACATTATTCAAAGTATTCTCGTTGCAACGGGCGTGTGCAATTTTCGAGCGTACCAGAGGAGACTAGAGGAAGAGCTGGTAATTTTACCCCGGTTGTCAGTAATTTCACGCTTTTACTCGGATAGGTTCGTGCGCCACTCGTTCTCTTGGAAAATGTCGTCCTTCTATATGCTGAATGCGCGTGTTACATTCAAGTATATGCATTTGCCTTTGGTTTTAGAGGGCAAAGAGATTGTAGCGGGTGCATACACGAAATGCAGACCGCATGACCAGATAGTTACGGAACATGCTTCCCTCAAAGATTTATCGCTTTTGCCAATCTTTTCTCGTCTACGAACACGCGTGCAAGACAATGTTGGTTGGGCTATACCACTCAAGTAAACTGCTTCTTAGTGCGTGCGAGCGACCACCGCTTAATGCTGATTATTCACAATGTATAAAAGTTCTTTTTACACATAAAAGACAATATATAACAACACTAAGTTTGGACCGCTAAAATTACTTTCCTCATATTCAATTAAATATATACAAAGATAATATTACAAAATACGCACGTATATATATTTTGGACAATAATTAAAACACAGGAAAAACGAATTGAAGGGCTTTTGTTTACAAATTATCATATGATAAAGCATAGAAATTTGAATGACTTGAAGTTGGCTCGATTTCATAAAATGAATTTTTAAAAGTCAAATCTCCTGAATATTACACGAAACGTAATTTTGTTTTTGTGTGAAAAAGTTATATCGGAAAAAATGAACAATGATCAACGAGTATACTCATTGGTAACCTTGGTGACATGATAATCTTGTAATAATCATGTTATCTGGGTGATAAAACTGGTCACTTATGACATTCATATATTAAATCACAGATGACAGGTTCCTTTAGTCTCTAACTCATAATATTTGACTTCATTTTCAGTAAGAAATTTTCCATTACTGTCATGTCATGAACTTGCATTAACATAATAATCATGTAATAATAATCATGAAAGAGTGTAGCAACCATAAAGTTTGTGTCGTATGTTAAGTCTCGACCTTTTTCCACAAACATGTGGAATTTGGAATATTACATCAAAATATGGGGATTCTTCCAATTTGTTTCCTTTTTCTTTGGACATGGTTACTCCTCGCTTCTCAAGGAATGGTCAACAATCAACAGTAAACAAGCTACTCTTATCAATCAACGAATCTTCCTACTACGCTGCAGGAGATCCGGTTTGATTCCGTCACACATGAATTTTAAATTAAAAAATTCAAATATTTATTTTTTCAACTCTCACAACTCATGTAAGTTAAATCGTCTTTTCTTTGATTTATCGATTAACATTTTAAATTGAGAAATTAAGGACATTCACTTCCTGTGCGCAATACTTCCTAACAGTGACGTTACTGGTTACTAACTAAGATGTCATAATAACATATCATAACTTGTCACCTGTTACGCTGCAATCGTGTCAGTATCAGTATCGTGTCGGGTGTTAGAGTCTCTGAAGTTAATCAATATAAATTTATGCAATTTTTTGTTGGCGTAACGGAAAAACGTAGATATTCTTGTTCCTCTTTACACAATACTTCTATATCTCGTTCTAAGATCCGGTAGTGCAATTCTTTTTTATCCTATGTACATAGGTAATGAGTGACGCCCTAACATGCGCAAAAACTTGTACAAAAAATACTTGCACATCAATTATGGAAAATTTCTATGGTGAAAATGATGTTGGTGCACATTGAAATGGAAACACGGATTACCTTGAATGTTGATTTGTTATATAATTGTGTGAATACAACTCAATTAAAATAATACTTAAATTGACTATCTGAGGTAACCACTAACATTGCTCTTTTGTATGACTTTATTTAAAAGGGTAAAACTACATTTGTTTACACAAACAGGGTATTCCTGCGAATCGCGCGCAAAGCGTCATCAGCTAACTACATTAATCAAAGTTCTCGCGAGAAGTCCCGTATTTGGTGCGGTGCTTCCAGAGTTACCTACCGGCAAGATCATCTACAGTACCTCGCGCTGTCTCACGTGAGACCATTGTTTCGTGTTTAGCGGCAAGGTGAGGTTATGTAACGCACAGAAGGTAGATCGTATCTTCCACCGTACGATCACTGTGCCTAACTATGATGCACTGTATACGTACTGAAACATACATACATGCACACACACACACACACACACACACACACCAATATATATAAAACTGTATATATGTGTGCGTGTGTACCCAACCACTTCTCACCTCACCTTTGGCTTATTATACAGGAGCAGGATTTGTGTGCATTATGTGGATACATACGATTGTGCATCAGCTATACTCACCGCTTGGCATCTTGGCTTATTTCTTAATGTCACATACGAACGCTGCACGAGAATCTCAAGAGGGGGAAAATGATAAGGAGTTTCAAGAACACCTTTTCTGATCCATACCCAACGCATCCATCTGCAATGGAATCCACATTTATGCATTCAGGCACCTTGTACCGAATAATTTTTGTTGCAATCTCCGTACTTATATCCATACACTTATTTTTATGCGTACTTTGTATATATGTAACAAATATATTTCTCAAACTTTTAAATTTTATGAAAATACAAAAAACGTGGATGTTTATTTTAGTATCAGTATCAAATCATGTTTATAATTCATGATTCACTTAGGATTATCAAGTATATATATGAAGAGACGAATTCGAAAAAGCGTGATCAATACCTCATTGAGGGACTTACCAATTTTTCTTAATTCAGTGTGGAACGATTTAGCATAGTCTTAAGAGTAACGAGACGTGCTGCCGATGACTTAACATGTATGAGTCACCTGTTGAGTACAATTTTAACGACGCAAAGTTCCAATCTTAGCATAATGTCCAATGAATAAAATTCATTTGGAGTTTACAACTGTCCTGTAGTTTTCAATTAAGTATAATCCTATAATCATTCTAGTAAATATAAAGCGATCAATTTTAAATAACTCAATCAAGATTTATTGATTTATTCCAGTTTAAAGACATCACAAAAGATAATCTTCGTTTAAGAGTAAGCTTTACGATACCATTTAAAAACTAGTATAAGCGAGCCTGAAAAATGACTTCACTAATTTATTTCATGGTTACCTACTCTCTAAATCTGAATTAGTAGTTTTCTACTAATGAAATAGTGCCGAATCATTTACCAATTGCTTTAGTAAGCATTTCCACTAATTTTTAGTAGAAAACTACTAATTCACGTAGTAAGGGTTACTAAATAAATTAGTAACTAATTACTTTAATGTAACTACTACTAATTCACGTAGTAAGGGTTACTAAATAAATTAGTAACCCTTACTGCGTGAATTAGTAGTTTTCTACTAAAAATTAGTGGAAATGCTTACTAAAATAATTGGTAAACGATTCGGCACTATTTCATTAGTAGAAAACTACTAATTCAGATTTAGAGAGTACCATTTTCCCGAATCCAAATTCAAGAATAACCTTTTTTCCGAAAGTCTTCTTAACGAAAAATTTTATCGCGAATACACTTTCCCGAATGTTATTAAACCCGAATAAAATTTTTAAAATTATTTTTATATTTGAAGGTTAAGATATAACAATATTATGTGAAATTTGACACATGTATTCGAGAACACGTCCTTCTTCTTTATAATTTTTATAATTGCTAATTAGAGATTACATAACATTTACGATCATATTATAGTTCCAATATATTAAAAAACAACTGAGGCAATAAGCAAAGTATTAATCAGAAGATAATGTGCGACATCTTTCATCTTGGCATCTTTATCGGTTGGTCTTTGCACTCTTTAGTATAATAGTTCAGCTGGCCTTACACCATGAGGAAAATCCGTTAAGGCTCCCAACACTCGGAAACGGTTAATAGAACAAATTACTTTAATGAACAGTAACAACGGTAGCCGTTTTCACGGTAGAATAACAATAGCCTGGCGTAGGTACATTTGAATATTTTCCTAATGCCTGCTGACTGCTGAGCTATGGCCGACATGCGCGTGCTTTTTGTATATACGCATCAATGCCCTTGCACGACCGCTCATCGTCTGTCGTCCGGAAGGGTAGGCCCGTAGCCTCATGCTCCAAATAGTTTTAATGTATTTTGAAAAGTTTTTATAACTATGCTTCACGTTAAAATTACAAAAAAAAAAAAAAAGATTAAACTTTTCCTCAGTAATACACAAATAGTGATGCCGTTCGAGACGAGGTAAAACGAAAAAATTTCTCATTTTCGTCTCGTTCATTTTTCATTCTTTTCTCGTTTCTTGACTCCGTCCTCTCGTTTTGCTTCGCCTCGTTTTTTCCTTTCTCGGTTTCGTCTCTTTTTTTCGAGTATTGTTTGCCAGATGTGCACTAGCTAAGCAGACTGCCTGCTTAAGCGTTCATTTTGAAATTTGACACGCTACAACTATACTCGAGCCCCGGTTTCTTTCGCCCCGGTATACTGCTTCCAGGAATTTTTGTCATGGGTGAGGGGTCCAAGGGGACGAGAAAGCTGAGCTCGGAGCTCAGCGGAGTTGCACAAGTACCGTAGCAACAAAGTGCGCAGTAGTCTAAGCGGATAATTCCGTCAGTTCGTATCAGTTCGTTTTCAGTGATTTGGTTATGCGTTATATATAATAATTTATAAATAGTAATAGTAAAATAGTAAAATAATTATTTACTATTATAGTACTTGGCTTTTTTTTAGTGGGCTTTTCACTGCTCTTCCGCTTTATGTACCTCCGATATATGGGTTCCAGGAATTTTACGCCGATGGTGGGGGGTCCAAGAGGACGAGAAAACTGAGCTGAGAGCTCAGCGGAGTTTCACAAGTAGTGTAGCCACAAAGCGGGCAATATCCTAAGCGGATAATTTCATCAGTTCTCTTTAGTTCGTTTTTAGTGTTTTGGTTATGCGTTATATATACTAATTAATAAATAATAACTGAATAAAACTTAAAATTAAAGTAAACGTTAAATTAAACTTATATTTAAAAAATTTTTTTCACTCATGACAAATATCAAACAGAAATAGTTCATACGGCCCAGACTGTTTACGTTTAGAGACGCCCGCTTTAAGTCCGCTTTAACCCGTCTTAAAGCCGAGGAGCAGTGTAATTAATTTTTTTATTTAGCAAAACTCCTAAATGCAATTTTAAATAAAAATATATTGATGAGAATAGTTTTTCTTTAGTTTATATATGGGTATTATAGAAGTTCATATATTTTTAAAAATATCGTTGATATTTTCTTTTATTTGTTTTTGATAATATTTCAATCAAAAAATTTAGTATAAAATTAGTATATCTCTAATTTATGATAGGTTCGTGTGATAGGCTATATTAAAATTGTTAATTTTTTAAATCAATTTAAACTTAACTTCGTAGTATTTATTATTAGTGAAATAAAATTCTAAAACCAGATGGTTTTATTTATATAGAACAGCCGATTTTAATCAATTTTAATATTTCGACTAAATATTTTCTTTTCGCTGTACCTCTAATATTGTTCTAATATTTTTCTATTAATCAAAATTTAACGTATTTGATATCAAATTTATGAGCACAATACGAATAATTTTAATACATATATATTTCTATAAAGTTTTGTAGTTCATTTTAATTTTTACAAAAATGTTCTCAAAAATGTCAGTACGTCGTTTCAGAAAAAAATGGACAGGAACGATGGGCTTTTTATCAGAATATACATCTTCCCTTTGTCATCAGGATCCTGAGTGTACTGAGTACTCGAAAAACCGAGACCAGGCCGAGAAAGGACAAAATGAGACGAGTCAAAATGCGCCGAGAAATACCGAGACAAAAAGCATGTCTTATTCTCGCCTCATCTCATTTCTCGGTATGTTAACACTCTTCCTTTGATATGTTTGTGAATCGTAAATACATGACATAATAAACCCTCTGCCTCCACTGATTTATCCCCACTCTGGCGACACAGAAAGTGTTTCCCATAGTCCCCACCACGCAGCCGAGTTTACGATATTTGACGATGACGGTCATTTGAGTAGGCAGAGGAATAATTCATAAAAACAACTAAAGTTAAAACCAGGCTCCCCAAGCGCCACATTCTCTCTCAACACAGACAAATCTGTTGTCAATGATAAGTATGGGGGTGAAAATAATGGAACGAGTTCGGAAACACAAATCGGACAACTAGCGCCCTGAATTTTCTGTGGTCGCCTGGCAAATTCTCAATAATTTCCCTTCCCCAACCCCGCCCGGCCAGTCACTTATTTTGCGGTTATGTTGCAATTTTTTTACATCTATAATAAATATGGATTAATTATACAACGAAAAAACTTTTGAACGAATGATAATAAAATTTCAAGTCGCTAAAGAACATTTATCGACTTTGCATAAATCACTTTTAAACACAAAGTACAAAAACTGTTCACAAACT
>JBAGKK010000432.1:143514-163004 GCA_037177015.1 Euceroptres primus | reverse complement strand
TTTAATTAGCATAAAAATAACTCCTGAAGAAAAACTTGTTTTCAAGTTTCATATTTATTTGTTTTAAATAGCTCTTAGTAATTTCCTGAAAAAACTGTACAAGTTGTGTCTATTCACTAAGTTCCAAAAAGTTCGCGCTTTTCCGCTATCATATGCTAGGTTGGGTTATGAACTTCCTTGTATCGTACCAACCTCACGAAATTTGAGAGATGAGAAAGTGTCAAAATTTTAGTTGCTGTGATTTTTCGTAAAATATAGATAGTTTCAACTATCTTTTAATCAACAAACTAATTTTAAGGGAAAGTATACTTATTCTAAATTGTTATTATCGATATCTAAATATTCTATCGTGCCCAGGTGTAAAACCACCAACGATTATCTACTGATGGATGGACGTGTCAAAATCGCACTTTTGGCAGCGTCTAATAAAAATGTTTAATATAGCTAAGTAATTCATTTAATAATACTTTTTTCTATGTCAATAGTTATTTGAAAATACAGGCTTTATTTAAATACAGAAATCTTTCTGTTTTGTTGGAAACTGACGCACTAAAGCGCTATGGATTTTTTCCCTATCTACTGTTGGGTGGTTTTCCTTAACCCCTTAAACTTACATAGTGATGCACCTCAAGACAAGAAAATCTTGTCTTGTTTCATATCGCTCGAAATTTCGATAATATTTTTAACCAAAATTCTTGAACAGTCAAATGGTTTTTATGTTTTTTTCGAGAAGTCTTGCTTTTGACAACATGAAGTAGGGTAAAAATGTTTAGGTAACCATGGTAACATATAGATTAGTGCCATTCAATAATTTTTTCAAAATTCTTGATAATGACAAGGCAGCATCGAGATAAGATCTTGAAAGACGAGATCTCGCTTGAATGCATCACTAAACTTTAACGGAATTTTAATCTGTCTTAAAAAATGTTAACCCAACATACATTCTGTAACTAAGTATTTTAATAAAAAATTAGTTCTCTTTGGTGTCATCGCCAAAGAAATCTTTGGTATCATCAGATTCTGCGTTCTCGAACAATATTCTTTATGCAGATATTCTCTGTGCAATTCATCTGTGAGACCTAAATTGTGACCGCTATTAGCTACGATGGACAGTGAAACGAAGGCATCACGTGCAAACAGTAACTCTAGGTTAAAACGATTTCATTAACGTGATAGTTTGGCTTTAGAAGCATAGTACATAAGGTACAGGTCGAACGAGGCGAGCCACTGAAGAGATCGCGAAACGGCGCGACGCATCGTATTGTATTCTTCCAGCGCAGATAGTATACATTATGTATGAGAGTGTACTCACGGGCGATTACATAAAAGCTTGTTTATGGTCTCATGTAAACAGCGATCAATGAAGCAGTCACAATCGCTTGACTAGTTGGTCGCGTATAGGTCTCTGCTTGGCTGATACTTGTTCTACTGGCCATGAAATAGTGCAAAATAAATCCACGCACCAATGGAATTAATATACATCAGCAGACTCGTCAATATAACGCCTGTTGGTGATTGATCGTATTAATTATTATTTTTCACAATCTCAGTCGTCATTAGGAACTGTCTGAGCTACGAATGGCACGCGATGCGTTTTCTTTATGCATTTTTTATTCTTCTTACCGCACTTGGATTATTAATTTTATTCACAAGAAGTGCACACTGCACACCGGTTAAGAACTGCCTTATATGCGTGAATTATTTACGAGTTCATCTCTCCAATTAGAATTTTTAATGAACCAACAGAGTGATTTATGAACAGTTTACATACCAATCTCATATAAAATATATATTTTCAACTATTATTTGAACACAATAAAAAAATATTTTTGCATCATCTTCACTCTTCAGATGTTGTTTTGTATAGAATTTTGAATAAAGCTCTCTAAATCTGAATTAGTGAAAAGTGAGTCACTAGTTCACTTCAGTGAAATTTTTTACTAATTTTTAGTCGAGGGGCTGTTTACTCGATTAGTCGACGAGAAGTCAGTATTAGCACAGTAAAAAAGAATACTTAAAATTGTTACACTTTAAAATGGTGTGGATTAAAGTCAGTAAAATTTGTCTGGATTTAAGCAAAATTTATTCTGTATTTAAAAATCAATTTTGAAATTCAGGTAACGTGGTATTAAATTTAGATCATTATTGTTTACATAAAGACAAAATTTTACTGAATTTTATCCAAGCCATCTTAAGGTGTAACAATTTTAAGTATTCTTTTTAACTGTGAGTCTATCTTTTTTGCTCTTCTACTGTTTTTTTGTCTCTGTCTCTCGCGTACACATTGGAAGTCACTGTTAGTCACCGGTAGTCACGTTAGTCACCTTCAGAGTGAACGGCCCCTCGTTATTAGTCGTATTTCACTATTTTTTTAGTAGTTTTAAACTTTTCACTAAAGCTTCAATCAAAAACTACTAATAATTACTAGAAATTCTCACTAAAGTGAATTAGTGACCCACTTTTCACTATTTCGGATTCACAGAGCAAATTATTTTATTATTGTTCGAGGAGTGCGTCATGCACTACTGAATTTGTAAAATATAAACGCGGATGAGATCTGTTACAAAATTCAGCAAATTGAATTAAATTAAATTAAATGTACCTTAAATCATCCAACTCGTTGTTTATGATTTTCGTATACTAAAAATGTGTTGAAATTTAAGCAAAGTTTCTTCTGTAGTCCAAATAATGTTCTTGTGACAAGGATATAAGTAAACGGTAAAAATCAAAATTGGAACGTCGTTTCCGTTTTAGAGTAAAGGTCCGGAAAGCCGTATAGCGATTTCTCGGAACATTGGATGCCGGAGTACCTATCTCGCGGCAGTCGTGATGCAAAAATGTAATTAAAGGCGCGCGCGCGCACATAATGAAAGTGGATGTTGACCGGCGCGGCGCGGCGTGGTGCGGTGTGGCTCTACAGCTATCCGAGTGAATGACGCCCGAAGGCCACGGAGGTGCTGCAACGCGATATTGCAGTATTTACGTAAATGTGCACGTAGATACTTTGCAGAATCGATTCATGTGATCTCACTAAATACCATAGAAACGAAAGAGAATCTATTCAGGCTCAATAGAAAAATAGAAACTCAGGAGAACATATAGGCGCAAGCACAAATTATTTACACGGTTAACCAGAGTTGAATTTCAGATTACTAACATTAGTTCTTTCAGTGTGTTGAAGATCGCTGTAATGACACGGTGTCAAAATCCAGGACAAAAAACAGCACTGTAAACGCATGTCAAAAAACAAACAAAATGATCTGAAATCAGAATGTATAGTACAATACGAGGTACATATCATATTAGGTATTATAGCCACAAATTCTTATCGTGTGTATGATTTATTCCAGTAAATGGAAAGCTTCAATATGAGAGATTCTGTATTGTGGATAAGACTGATGAATGATTGTACGCTCAAACATCGATTAAACAATTAAATGGAAATTATTCTTATCCTCTGTATATTTTATAATGCAATTCGATTATATACTCGTATTATGTAATTTTTTTTATGTGAGAATACAAAAGAGACTTGGTCCACGAAGAAAGGAACCTAACACCTGGGAGCTAAATTTTACAGGAGGAGCGATTGAAGAGGCGGTCCAACATTTGGAATTTTGAAGATAAAAGAATAACTTTTTCATTATGAAAGAGCAACTCAAACACTATCGATTCGTGTAAAAAACTAAAAATCGATTGGTTGAGCGTTAGGTCCCTTTCTTTGAGGACGGTCACATATATAATCACTCCAATATCCAGAATACATCAGAGGCCATCAGATGTTGTCGTTAAACCGATTACAAAATCCGTCATAAATGACGTAATAGATGCTGATAGTAATGTAATAATGGACTTGCATGACATCTAACATCCAGTTTTCGTTACATGCTCATGATTCAGGTAGTCAACTCTTGCAGTCATAAATTATAATCATGTTCTTAATCACATTCATAAATGTAATCTTACCTTGGCAATCTTCGAATGTTTTCTATTATTCTAATGCATTATAATTCATTCATTCCCGTTTTTATTTATGTTTTTCATATGAAAACGTTATAAAAAATTGAAGAAAAATGAAAAAACACTGATTTGTACGAAAATTCATTGCTGTTGATAGAGTTTTCTTGGTAGATAAAATCATTCATTTCCGCAACAGTGAGAGTAGTACATATTCATGTTTCTTGTATTTTCTTTTTCTTTGAAAGGGATAATCAGGAAAAGGGTTCTCACATATCTTCCATGAGACTGCTATTGGGAAGTGATAACGATAAATTGTTTCTTAACAATACACAAATTTCGCAAGCATAAAATTAACAATGTGAGTTTTCTTACTAAAATAGCAAAGGCGCCTGGATGGATAAAAGCTTATTATATAGGACAGACCTTGAGGCGATTTTTAAAGTCCTTAACTCCAAAATTTTGAACCACTCACACATATGTATATATTTATAAATGTAGCTGTACATCTTTCTTGGTGCATACACATACGTTGCATTAAGTAGCTGTCGTATGAATAAGTGGTGGGGTGGAGTGAATGCCATAGGGTGAATGATAGGGGAACGCGTCGTGCGAGAAGCAATTAATATATGCTAATGGGACTCGCTTGCCTTGCTTCTTGTATTCCACGCAAGTCCTCCAAGCGGGTGTACTCTCTCTCACACTCTTTTTATTATGTGGACCACTTGTACTTCCGAGAGCAACTTTTCTTATAACCGTTTATATATGTTCTAAAACTGGATCCCGTTGATACATTTTGTGCAATAACTTCTATATACTAATATGATGATGTTTTCATTGAATCTCGAATTAAATGCATATTATGTACATTAATGGATGATTTGGTCTTTTTAATCTCTCGTTTCATTCGAATCCCTCATAAATAAACTTTACGAGGTTGAGTCTGATTTTCGTAGGCAAACGCCACCTGAGAAGATCGATGCTCTCAAGTCTAGAAGGAAGCGAGCAACTCTTGAATTTCGGAGGTCGACACCAGACTAGAGAGTGTTGAACAACACTAATTGACCTCGAGGGCCCGCCTGACCCGGCGCGCGTCCGGGCTGACAGGCCAGGCCAGTCGACGATTAAACTTCCCGTTAATATTGCCGGCCTCACCTCTCTCGTGGCTCTTTTCTCTTTCTATTCTATAACCATCACCTCCTCGCCATCGCGAACTCACTCGGCACTCGGAACCTCATGAATATTTATGCACTTTGTAATCCAATACCCCGCACGCACTGCCAAACATCACTGTGAGATGACGAGAGGAACGGTGCAAACCAACCTTTCATCGAGCTTCCAGATCGGATTTTACAGGTACGCCGGTTTTTCGCAGCTGATGCTCGCAGAAACCCAGAGGGTTCTCGGACGATGCTCTCAGGTGCGTGGCAAAGCTTGAATCGGATGAATCGTTGCTTTCCGAAACTGTATATAAGAAATAAGTCATCAATAGATTAGCGTATTCTAAGTTAATAAAGAAAATTGATCATCTATAGTCTAGGTTCGCACCCAATGAAACTTAATACTCTCTTTAAGGAATCAATTAGAAAGGTGTCTTTTTACTCTGTCAAAAGAGTTTGTCCGCATGTTTTATTATTTAACCATATTCTCAGATATTCTTTGCAACTTTACGCTTCGATTCCCGTGTTTCATCGCAGGAAGACGGACAAAGGGAACTTACGGGTATACAATTTCACGATGAAAATTTTTCGTTGTCGTTTCCGGATCGACGTTGAAGTTGCCAGTCCATTGAGAACAGTGGACTCAATAGACAGGCAAGCAATGAGGCAACCCTGTCATTATTCTTCGAAGACACCGCATGTTTCTACGGTTCCGGTAGACTAACCAACCCTTCATAACTTAAAACCCCAAGCAACTGAGGAATTCTAAGCGCCGCGAACAACCTGTCGCGCAGCAGTGTCACCAAGTGCCACTCGGAGTTCTTAACAAAACCTTAAAATTGTCTGAGGCAAAGTTAAACTTGGAGTAAAATTCTTCCTCAACGACTTTGGATAATACATACATATACACACACAATTAGACATATGTCCATATGACATGCGGATGTCATCTAGAGAAGGATCTAATTGTCAAAGAATTGTCAAAATGATCAATTTTGAGTTGTCAGTGGAAATTGATACATATTATAAACTCTAAGCCATGCTTAATCTATTGGTGCCATGGCTTATGTTTCGGAAGCAATCAAAAGTACATAGACTTGAACTGCGAATTTTTCGAAATTATATTGCTTGGACTGTCAACATTGAAGATAAATCAAATCCTCATTTTTCAAGCAGTAGGGTTCTATGTTTTTTAAATGTGGTGCATATACAGGGTGGCCGTGAGTGGACTGCAGGATAGGCCATAAGTGCGAATAGGACAAACTTATGTAAATGTATATTGCTGCTTTCTGTCGAACGTCTACAACTACATTATCTATAACAGTGATATAATAAGAAATAAATATGAAAGTGAGGTTTAGGTTGTCGGAGTTCGCAGATTTGAGGTCGGCATACCACGCGGCATCCTGCCTTTGTAAGTCCCTCTCTTTCTTTGCCTCTTCCTTCCCGGTTTCCTTTCGTGATCGTCGTGATCGTCGTGTTGCATACTGGCGATTCAGCTCAGCAATGTTACTGGTACACGCGGATATCGGTAACGTTTGAGCAAACCAAAGTGGCGGTAGCTACCACTAGATTGGTGGGTGTAAACTGTAAATGTAAACTTGTAAAGAACGTTGGGAAACCAATATAAAACACAAGTACATGGCCCCTCTTGGTTGAGTCACTCATGTCGATAGATGTACGTGGGTTGCGCAACGCCTCTAATGCCTGTTATACGATTCGCTAAACAAGTTTAGTTTGAACCTTCGACCAATATCTTTGTGTCTGACACGGGAAAAATGTACCTAATATTAAATTGGAATAAGCTAATTTTCAAATCCCTTCTTCAGTAAAATGTACCTGTTTACGTATAAGAAGAAGGAATAACTAAGAAACAACATTTTTAATATAAGAATAGGTTTCAGGTAGCACAAAATATAAGTTAAAAGATAAGAGTATAATTAGAATCTAATGAAGTGATTATGAACTTGTAAGTTATGAACCAGTAATAAGGAATCCAGAACATTCTTCTGTCGTTATTAGACTTGCACGGAAGGGCAGTGCCAACTATAAAAAGTTCTGACTATCGCTCGTCGTAAACCTATATATCGATCGTTTGCACTGTCATCGTGCTTGAAGAAGTTAACTATTTAAGAATAGTGAGCTTCGGATAAATATAGCTACGATAAAGGGGATGCTATAGAAGTTGTATATAAAGGGTTGATCAAATCTAAACGATAAAAAAATCGGCGAAGCTTTATAAAGCAAAAGGGAAAATCGCTTGATATATTATATGTCATTCAAGTGGATTATTAGGAAATCAGATTTAAATAAATGTCATTATTATAAATGTAAATTGTTATTGAAATATGTTTTCAAATCAGTCACATCTCAATGAGCTTATTTACACCGCAGCAGTTTTTGCTACGGTGGCAGAAACTGCTACGCTCGGCAACCAATCAGAAACATTCTGTTTATAACCGACGCTCCTGATTGGTTGCCAAGCGTAGCAGTTTCTGCTATCGTAACAAAAACTGCTGCGGCGTAAAAAAGCTCAATTACTGGTCTTGAAAATTAGGTGATTGTGAAAATAAAGTTATATAAAGGGGGCACATTTAGGGTACTTTTTCAAACACAAAAATTTAAGAAAAAATCCAAAGATAAAGACATTAATTTGATAAAGTCATAAGCGGTTTTTATACTATTCAGGTGACACTTAACAAATTATATTAGGTACAGTAGAGTGGGGCTGTACACGCATGGTGGGGCTAATATGTACTTTAAGTATATTTTTCAGTATGATAATTGTGATGAAAATAATAATCTCTTAGCATATAAGATTCAGAAGGACTTCTATTTTACCGAGGATGAAGGTGGAATTTTATGCGACTTCTGTACAAGCATTGAAAAATGTTTAAATATGTGGGTGCATTTTAAAAAATTGGTTAGACCTCCAAACTTTGTATCAGTTCAATAGTTTAAAAGAAATAAAAAATTCTCTGTTGTCCATGTTTTTCTTCCAAATTTAAATGGTAAAAAGAATTCGTTTCATAAATGCGAGTTTGTGCTTTCATTAATTAGTTCAAAGGTGATATATGAAAATTCGAAGATCGGCGGTACAATTCGACTGATTCAGCAAGTTATAATATTTGCTAATTTTTCAGTTTTGTGCAGTCGGGTATTAGTTTCTTTTTTAATTATTTCTGTTTCAGAAAGCTAAGTTGAAATAATATTTCACAATAATTGATAGTTTTTGAAACTTAACTGTAAAAAATATGAGGATACCTGTCAAACCTAACCTCACTTTTCAGTTTCTATTATTTTCGATTTTGAGGCTCAGTCGATAACAGAATCGAGTTTTGTGCTACATTTGAAGATTTTAACATCAATTATAAGTGAAAACGTTATCTTTAAAAAGTTATCTGTAATTATTATTATTTTAATACAGAGCTAATTTTTTTGCTTCCAAGATAGATAGATTATAGATCAGTTAAATTACTCAATTGGTGGGGGGGACAGTAAATTAAATGATTAGATATGACCTTAGAGTCTTAGATGGATGCTAAGCAAGTTATAGATCCTTTTAACAATATATTTTGTTAATATTAATGTTGATATCTAATCGTTTTATTTTTTTGTCTTTGTTAACTCTCAAACTAATCTGGATTTCTTAATGAAACTTTTTTTTTCATACTTTATGATCAGAAAGTATTCTTAAATAGTTAAGTAATAATTCTAAATAGTATTTCAGTATTAAAAAATTATTTTATTCATTTAAAACATAAAAAAACAATAGTTGTACTTATTTAAAAGATCGACGGTACAAAAAGGTACAACTTTTCAACAATTATTATTAGTAAGTTAAAAAGTATTTAAAAATATAACAATTATTGATTTCTCTTCTGAATTGAGTCCTCTGTCTGTAAAATGAAAAAGCTGAAAAAAATTTTTCTTGTGCGTAAAGTTTAAAAAATTTCGAAAAATACATATAAATTGTACATAATAGCCCCAGTCTACGGTACGCTAAAAATTAATTTGCTTCAAAAACAGATTAAGATTTATTTTAAATTGGAAGTTTCCAATATATAAATGTTAATTGAATATTATTTTCTTCTTTTTTAGTATTTAATTCGTATTTTGCCCTCAGTGTTCTTTGTTCAATGATATGATCAAATTGCTTGTTATAATGACCAACAATTTGTCGATTTATCGCACTTACTTCTTGTTCTGTATTTATATCGCGCGAAAGCGTAACCAGTGACAATTTTCCAAATTAAGTGTTCTCGAACACGATAGTTTTTATTAAGGATCATTATTCTTACTAGGCTTCATAATAACGATGAATTAACGACCCATGAAACAGATATCATAAAAAAGTGCTACTTTCCATGAACGTGAATGCAGGGTTATAATTTTGGATTACCTCCGAATGTTTATCGCGAGGAAGGAATGGTTTCCTCCACAATGTGCCACCTTCTCATAAAATAATAGTTCACTTAAAATAATGATCGAAGACTCCAAGAAAACTGCTAATCTTTAAACATTTTCTGGTTAGTACTGGCAGCAAAACTATTGTTTATGATTCTGGTTTTTTTATTCGCGTTTCTTCGAAAGTTGTAAATAAAATTATTTTGTGTTGAAATGTGTTCCATTTTTTTGTGAAAGTCGCATACGAATTAATAGAAGCACCGAAAAAAAAACATTTTAACCAGTTTTGCTTTCAAACTGATTAAACATTTATGTCAAGTTTACTATTCTTTCCATATTGGAATAAATGAGGTATCGCATGGCAGTTAATACTACTTTAATTTAATATTTAGACTCGAGTCGCGCTTAACCGCGCAAATTGGGGTTATACTTGGACCGCTTGGAAAGAGCTTGAAAGGTAACACGATAGCTCTGCGCGATCCAATTTACAAAGAAGATCGACAAAAGGAATCTGATAGACTCCACCTCAGGATCTTGTGTTGAATGAGTATGGTCGGTTCCTAAACGCAAGCGGTATGATACCATGATGTATGGTAGTGGATATTTAAGAGAAATTTACACTAGGCTTTTAGTTAAACGAACTTAAATTTTATATATTGGAAGCGCGAAAGATGGTCCTTTTGCTCAACAAAATAAAAAAATGAATTCTTGAAGGCTCCAAAATAATATTTTTCAATCTAACCGAGAGATTTTTCTTTGTCACACATAAACTTTTTTCCATAGCGTATGACTTTTTAGATTTTACAGTCAACTGATCTCTATTTCAACTCTCCATTATCGGAAATAAAATGTTGATTTTTATTATCTCTCTGATTTGTGTAGAAAATAAAGAGGGGCCCTATTCCATGTAAGATTATAAACCTTTTTAAAGTTGTGTAAGACTGGCTCTAGTCCTATGGTTTTGGAGGAAGAGTATAAAACTCAAAGGGCTGCGAAGCAAAGACGAGACGGTGGGCGGGGCGGGCGCCTCTCGAGCTCCAAGGCGATCCACTTCGACCTCTACCTTCTTAGAGATAGTAGACGCGCATCAACGCGTTACATCTCTTATGAAATAGTAAATGAGAATGAGAAATGAAAAGAAAACTCGCGTGATGACCAGGGAACGATGGTGCATATTACCGTTATGAAATTACTAATTATTATTAGTAGTTTTTTAAGAAGAAAAAGCAAAACGTCATTAGCTTGACATGGAAAGAGACTTTTGAAACTTTTCTTCACCATGCACTCAAGTGCACCTGTACGTTAAGTTTACCTAAATATTGTAGTAACTTTAATTTGTATTTTTGTTCAATATTTTGCTTGATCCTCTTTGTAAATCTACAAATCACCTGCAGAAATAGATTGCCTATTAATTCGAGTTGCGGGAGAGGTGTTGGAATTATAGTGGCTGGTTTTGCACGTATCTGATGCTTCCAAAAACCTCTAAATTTTCGTATACAAGACTTAAAGATCAAACGAGAAGAAGCCGTCGCGTCGGTATTAACTCTCGACACCGATTGAGACGTCCCCTTTGGTGATCCTACCTGCCGATCGTCCTTTTTCTTCTACATATAGCTTTGTGTGCAGAAACGATTGACATACGATGTGTCAGCGGTGACAACTGGCGCATGCGCAACCTGAATACGCAATGAACTGGACTCGATCCGCTCCTTCTGCACAAGAATCCAACTTGAATCACATCTCTCATTCGAAAAATCATTCTTGAATCTTGATTTATTCTGCGGTGTACAAAAAATTCAAAGTTGACAAACTATCATAGTTACCTGTATACTCAATATATTGAGACTAAACTCAACCTAATATTTGCAACTCGATTCTCAGTACCTGAAAAACCATAACTAGAAATTAGCCCTCTGTTCATCTGTAGCGTGTGGAAACTAATATTTTTCAAGATGGAGCAAACATTTTTAGTTGTTTTTTTTATCACTGCGTGATGTGGAGGTCTATAGACAAACGGTGAGATTGTTTGTGTGTAAATGCGACAACTGCGCTATACGTACCGTTCCGAAGTCCAGCAAATACCGGCGCGCGCTTTCTTCTTGCCCCCTTTGGTTCACTGGAGAACGCGAAAAATGTGGCGAAAGAGAAAGAGAGGGGAATCGTTAATCGGCTCGCGTAGGCTCTATCTCTCTTTTCCCTTTTCTTTGTATTTCGTCTCTACGGTGTTTCGCTGCCTTTCCTCCCTTTTTGCACCTCGCCGTTGTCCCTTCCGGGAGAATGAGGTCGATGAGAGTCAAAGAAACAGTTTCGTTCGACGGGCGTTGCTCGGTAAAGAATGTCCATAACGAGATTCTTGGTTTGATTTTCTCCAGTCAACTAGAGACCCAAGCAAAGTCTCGATAAATTAAATAGATTATTCTTGATCAGCGCAACGTCGATCCAGGTCGCTCCTACAAGGTACACTGTAATTTCCTGTGCGGGTAGGTTGTACGTGAGTACAGACTTGCGGTGTTGTTAAATTGTTGAAAAAATTAGATTTTTAAATAATGAAACAAAATACAAGTAAAAGAGATGGTGGAAAAAATGTGACAACTGCCAAGTGACTGGCACTGCACCACATAATCTGAAATTTATTATAAATGTGAAAAATTGATGTTTTTCCAAGAAATCATCAAAGAGGAATCGTAAGAATAATGTTTTTCGTGGAAAGAGCGTGGACATGAACGAAAAAAAAGTAAATTGTACAATCTACAATTTTACCAAGGTCTTATACTTGTGCCTCGCTAGTCTGACAACGTTGTAAAATGAGTCTCAGCCTGGAGCAATGCTGCAACTATGCGGTACGTAACGTGGGGTTCCCAACGCGGGAAGAAAAGACGACGATGGAGTGAGAGGTTGGCTGCTTGATCTGGCGAGAGGCTCGAGGAAGCCGCCATCAAACAAACGAATACCAAAAGTGCTAGCCAGCCAAGGAAAGACTTGCCGTAGGAGGCCTTCCTTCCTTCAGTACGAAGCTGAAGGAAGGAAGGAAGGAAGGAAGAAAAAGAAGATGGTAAGAAAGCGAGTTTCAGACTCTGCTACTTCAAACGGCCCAAGCATGCGTCCGCGCGCACCTTCTTCTCAGAGGGCTGTCGGGTGATCAAGAATCGGAGCAAAAGGGAATCAGGCGCTCGCTGACCAAGTCTACCGACTCTGGATTCCAATAATTGTTCATTTTTTCAAATTCTCGCGTATTTGTCACGGACTTAAGGTTCACCAACCTCCTATATATCTCTCAGCTTCGAATGTGTTGAAGCATCGTGGCCCTACCATTCCTATATATCGAGCCGCTAACCACGAAATTCTTTCCTTCTTCGCCTTTCTGCTCCTAGATTTTGTCGCTGCAAGATCCAATTAGCGCCAAATTAATCAACGTTTTTAGCTGACTGCAATGAATTGATCAAGTGAAGAGTGGTCTTTTCTTTGCTTATGTCAACTTGGCATAATATTTGTAACTTTTTTTTGTAAACAAAAGCAAATATCATGTAAGTTGAATTCGAAGCATGCCCTTTCCTCTAAACACGTACATTATACACATTTTCTCGACTACTCGGTTGCAAATCGCGAGATCTTGCAAAGTGGGTCTTGTCTTTACTGGATTACGGTATTGCATGCGTCCTACGGTCCCACGCGACGGATTCGCAGAATCCTCGGAACGTGATGGATGCCTTAATCGACGGTACAGGTTTACGGGAATACTAGCACGTAGGTCGAACCTCGAAAAAATTAAGCTAAATTACAGCTTTTCACGTCATGAGACCAGCTCTCTCTCTCTCTCTCTCTCTCTCTCTCTTTCTTCATCAAAGATGTGCAGATGGATACTAGCCTCAACTAGTCTAGTATCCATCCACTTACTGTAGCCTTGAACAATATCTTTTTCATTTGTGTTTAGATGGTTAAGTGTTCAAGGGACACATTAATTCTATATGATCAGATAGAGTTTAACGCACCTATAATAAGCATAAAACAGTTATATATTTTATGGCAAGATTGGGTAAAATAGCAGTGGAGTGATGAGTGAAACGTTTCAAGGTGCAAAGGAGTATTAGGATCCAAACACTTGACCATAAAGGTTCAGCTTTCTCTGGCCTGCGATCGCGACTGACCTCGAGGAGTGCGGATTTACCGGCGAAATGTTGAATTTATTAGATCAAGATAGGTGTGGGCGTTTCATCCAACCCTTAACCCGATATACCCCTAGTCTACCGTCTACCCAGTCCTTCTGCAGGCGATCAACCTCACTCTGCTGACTATAACCTAGTCGGAGATGGCACATACGTAGACACGGAAAGGCGCATGCGCTGCTTCGATCGGGCACTTTAGGATTCTTATCAACTCTTTGGTCGTTCTAGGAATCGACGGACCTATCGTGAATTCGATCACCGTCCAACATATGATAAATGGGCTAGGAGAACGGGCGCAGTTACAAGTGCAATGAAACAAAGAGGGAAACAAGTCTAAGGTCGAAGGATAGTTAATCGAAACACTGGTATCACCTGACAGGCCTCGTGGGAATTCTTAGTATGTACCTCCAGCTCTCCTCGTTTAAACCTCAAACCTCAACGATACTCATGATTCCACAAAAGCGAGAATCATAAGGAGCGAGTCGTTAACGCCTGACGTTAAGAGTTAACGAGATGTTTAAAGCGCCAACAAGAGATGCATAAATAAAATGCGCTATCCTGGCTTCTGCCTAGCGGAAGGTCTAGGCTTTTGCACATCCGGCTGATTATGGAAGGTACGTAGAACGCACAGCTATAATCTCATATGTACATTCTATGTACCTACTTATCGTTTGGAGAAACCACCCCACCTTCCTTTCCATCTTGCAGCACCCAAGAAGCCACAGCGGTACAACTTGGCCGTTATTTACAGCTTCTTGGCATGGAGCAGATCTCTCCAGGCCGAGCTCTACCAGCAAGAAGGAAGTAAGGATGATTTATATCCGCTGCTACCAGTCCTGCTCCCTACCCGCGATAATACCAATCATTATCATCGCTTAATAACAGGCATTACTGCCAACATTGAAATAATGTGTGTACCCCAACCTGACTCGCTGGCTGGCTAACCCTTTCCATATCTACACTTCTCTCCTCTCCTATCCTCTCCTCTCCCTCCTTCATTCCTTCTCCTCTGTCTTGTTGCTCCAACATCCCTCTGTCGTCTGCCAACCAGAGTCATCAGTGTTGTCAAAACACTTTTTTTTAGTATGCAGTAAGCAATGAGTAGGTAACGAATCACATGATTGCATGTACCAAAAAATATCAGTCTGCTCCTGCATTATTCGCACTGGTGTTTATAAACAAATTAATCAAAATTATTGATATAAAGTATGGTCAAATTGTCACGTATTTTCTGCTTTAATTGCATTTTCACTACGCACGCATACTTAAATACCTCTGTTTCCGCACTTTTGTTTTGCATCGCGGTACATTGCAATACTGCCCGTATATTTTGCACTCTTCTCTCGTTCTAGTGGAAGCAAACACGGTTGAGAAGCACGCGAACTCGCAGTACAAGCAGCGTACCTACTTATTATCGCGTAACCTATATTATTTGAAGCGTATATACCTAGTTACAATGAAGGATATAGGAGTGGTAATCCGGTAGCCAGAAGCTTGAGAAAAGGATCTTCAAAGAGACTCGCCGGGGCTCTTGTTTCTCGGAAGACAATATTCCTGTTACTTGCTACGAGAACGAATGACAAAAAAAGTTAACTAAACTATTTTCTTCTTCAAGACAAAGACAAAGTACACCGAAAACAAGCTGTGACATAAATTAGACTTTTTTTCCTGTATATAGTTTTTATTTTTATTGACTCTTCTTAATATATATTTGCAGAATGACAAATTTATTATACAAATAGTTTAGTATATCTTTTACCTTTTTGTAAACGATGTACAGCGCTCACGTCATGCAATAGACACACACACACACACACACACACACACACACACACACACATATATATATATATATATATATATATATATATATATATATTATCACTATACTGAAAAGACAATGTGAGGTCCCAGGAGACGACAAGGTGGCACAGATACGCATTATTCACCACAAAGCGTGAAAATAATTATATCTACTTCCCTTTGGTGCTCGTGTACATGCAGTGGTAGGGTGGTGAAGAAAAGTTTGCAATTCGCGGTTTTCTCCTGTAGGGGAAACAACCAAGTGGTCTTGTTTCAAGTTCAGCTATCTTTTTTTCTTTCTTCAGTCAAGGCAAGAAGCTAGAGTTGTCAAACATTAAGTTCTCCCATATACAATATTATTGACCAGCTACTCAAAACACTCGTGATTTTGGCGTAAGCCGTTAGGTTTACAAATCCATTATCTTCTATATTGATGATGTAAGTTAAATTAAATTATTTAAGATGAAGTTATCAAAAATTTAATTATAGAAACTTTAAAGTGAAATTTGTTGTGACAATCACACCAGCATGGTATGTTTGACTAAGCATACCATGCTCCACTATTGTTTGAAATCACAACGCCTACATTTCACAAACTATACACTGACATTCGCTTTCCATGTTGACCACTTTTATTAGTTAACCGTAAGCTTCGTGCTAGAAACCTTTAGTCGTAGTTCTATAATTATCAAACGATAAGTCGAACGTGAATGGTATATGCGGTACTGTAGGTGTCAAGTTTCATTCTGCAAATATATATTAAAAAGAGTAAATAAAAATAAGAACTGTACACAGGAAAAAAAGTCTAATTTATGTCACAGCTTGTTTTCGGTGTACTTTGACTCCATGTATAGTGCATAAGTCTATTCTTCTTTCTCTGGTCTTAAAAGTGTTACAGCTTGAACTAAGCCCAATTTTTGGCTTGAAACAAGACTTTTTTTTACTTTGTAGATTTGAAACTTTCCTGCAGCAAGCAATACTCATTTTTCATGTGCTTCGATCGTATTGCGACCCAATGGAGACATGTAGGATATTTTTACAATCAAGAAATATATACCTTGTAAATAGATCACACCTAGTCTACATCTACACTCTGATGTGATTCTGACATGTATAAATTTATTCAACTCCTTTATTCATGTCTAAACTTTGATAAAGGATGGAAAAAGAGTTGGAAAATATAAAACATGTGTCGTATAAAAAGAAAGAATAAGTTTGGATAGACGCATTTCCGTGCCATGTGACATTGAATCGCGTGTTAACGCGTAAAACTTGACCATTTGTAGCTGGTAGATGGCAGTCGCTAGATATATACAAGCCGATAGGGACACGTCGCGTCGGTTCAAGTCCTATTATTTTTATTGTTCGCCGATAATGGCACGTGTCCTGCGCGTTATTTGCAAACGAATGATGGTACGGAACCAACTACAGACAGACATTCCTATCTGGACATGCACGAACCAGCTAACGCCAATGAGATAATAGGCCGATAAGACGGTTCAATGCCGGTTAGTTGACTGGAAAAACTAGGCGACTAATCGCTCGTTCGACTTGTTTAAGGTTTCTTTTTCACAGAATGTCACTTTTAAAGTTCTTCACTGAAAAACGGTTACTTGGGCCAATTACTTTGGCTTGTAACACATGCCTCTACTACTTTATTAGTTGGGACAACTATTTTATTAGTAGGTGTAACTATTCAGTTTATTGCAACAACAATTTAAATGGTTACATCAACTAATAAAAATTCGTAAATACTAAAGTAGTTTGTCCAACTGCTAAATTAGTTGGCCCAGTCATGAATTTGAAGGTCAATGAAGAAAAACGGTTGTAGTTTTAAAACTTGAAAACTCATAGACCTTCAAATCCATGACTGATGCTTCACTACTAGTATATTTAAAAAAAGGTCGAGACTAAACACAAAACATAAATGTAATGCGCGCAGCATCTGAGGCATAATTTACCATCTGATTTGAGTTAACCAAAGTCGATAACAAGCAAGGAAATTACAAGCTCAGAAAGAGAAGTAGGTTGATTGTACAAGAGAGACTGAAATTATCTTTAGATCGAAATTTACCTATGATTTAGTACAGATTGAGTTTAAATAGCTGCTGGTAGCTTAAAGTAAGATAACGGAGATTTTTATCCGTGTTGCAGACTGGTCAGATCACAAGATCACCCGATCAAAGTACGTGATCTGAATAAGCCGTTGGTTTCTGAGATCCAATCGAAACTCATCTGTCCAAGTATTGCTATTCTTCTTATGTTATATATGTATATATATATATATATATATATATATATATATATATATATAATAAGTATAAAAACACGTTGGTTCTCACGTGAATATTTCAAGACGAGGACATAGCACATGAGACATGTCGCACGCACCCGAGTATCGCGCAGAAGCACCCTTATAAATGCATTCATGCAAGAGTAATACTTATCCATCTGTCCATCTACACCAGTACGACGCGACGCGACCCTTGCCACATTTGCAGGAAAGGGGCAATGTTACCAATACCGCTCTTTCCACGAAACAGGCATCGCGTGTATCGCGGGTGAAGAAGAGCAGTCCTTCGGGAACTTGAATGTAATTATGGCATGGTGAGTGCAAAGGGGACAAAAATCCCACAAGAGGGTTCACCATCCTCGGAATATACTGTCTAAATCTGAATTAGTCAAATTTCACTAATTTATCAGTGACTCAATTCTCGCTATGACAATAAGTAGAAATCTACTGACAATCAGTGGAAAATTACTAAAATTTCAGTAGATTTCTACTGATTCATCAGTAGAAACGGTAACAGAAATTTTAGTAAGCATCACTAAAACTTCAGTTATCTTTTATACTGGTGAATCAGTAGAAATCTACTGAAATTTTAGTAATCTTCCACTGATTGTCAGTGGAATTCTACTAACTGTTATAGCTAGAATTGAGGCACTGATGAATTAGTGAAATTTTACTAATTCAGATTTAGAGAGTAGAATTGTTGATAAAAGATGAAAATAATTTTTCGTCAAATTCGAAATTTTTTCAGAAAGATAGAGAAGGTGATGAACAACAAGAAAGCATCTGAGTCTGTCCTCTTATCATTAATGGTTTCGGGACGTTTACATCTTTTCTCGACATTGTCATTCTTCAGAATTAATTAGGAGAGATCCAAAATATATGTGCATCATCGATAAATTATCAAGAAAAAGGAAGCACAACGCCCAATGTACATCGCGTGCATGAAAGTATGAGATACATACCCTCTTGCTATGTTTTCTCTGCCAGCAAGACCGCTACCTCGTCCACGAGAATTGGTGCCTCAAGGAAAAAGAGGAGCGTAGTCTCTGGTCTCTCTGTGCTGCTCCCAACTCCCCTCCCATTCGCTGCCTTTCTTTCTCATTTCCTCCTTTTTCTTTCTTCTCAGCTTCTCACAGCAACCACAAAGCAATGGCGAAAAGGATGTGAAAGACATGAACGATGGAAGGTGAGCTGAGAGAAGATTGCAGCAGAGTAGGAGGAATAAGAGAAGATGGAAGAGCCTGGCACCATGCGCCATGTTGGTGGTGATGACAAGAAACTCGAGACGGTAGCAGGGTCGAGTGTACTGAGGTGCATGGTCGACCGCCTTGATTGGGCGATTACGGATTATGCACGGTACCTCCCGGTCGTCAACTACAGGGAGCACATTGCTATACCCTCCGACTTGAGGGAAGAATAAGATTCAGGGGATGTAGGTGACTCAAAAGGGTACAGCTATAAGAAATATTTAGTCTGCTACTACAAGAAACTGTTGCCATTTCTATGGTGAATGCTAAAGATACAACACAAACTGTACAGGGTTCTCACACGTTCAACTGAATACAGATCGAAACAGACAGTATAATGAACATGCTTTACAGGGAATACCAATTGTTTAAGCCTTAGATTATTTCATTCATTTATCTGAAAAAAAAACAGGGTGCGTACCGGGACACACGGGAGTCGCTATGTGACAAACGCCATATT
>JBAGKK010000432.1:120781-137241 GCA_037177015.1 Euceroptres primus | reverse complement strand
TATATAAGTAATAATACAAAATTGTTATACATATTTAATAATCGATTTCGAGATGTCATTTTATTGTTCGAGAGTAGTTCTTCATATTTTAAATGATTGACGTTTTTAAGATGCATTTTACTCTGTAGAAACACGATTCAAGTTTGTTTAAGAATTTTGTGCAAAATCTTAGGTCGACTTAGACCGTTTTTCTAGAGAACGGCTCAATTTAGCATTGTGAGATGGTCCTGAAGATTTTAAAAGCCGTAAGTTTTTTTCCTCTGACTGCAATCTTGTAATCTCTTGGACACTTAAAGACAATACGATATATTATAGTCCGACCAACGTAAGAATGGTCCACGGTTTGTATTCGTGAAGCTGTTGACACAACTTCCAACTCTATTATAACGCAGTTTCGCCCTCGTGCGTTGTCACTCTAGGGTCCCAGAACTAATGAAATTATCCGGTCTGGAACCCTATGAGCTATCAATAATCGCAGACTATCAGTTATCCAACCATTATGTTGCATAGTTATCGTGTCGCGTACGTCATTTATGTGACAAACTGTATGCCAGGAATAGATGCATTTGATCTATTTGATCAGCAAACAGTGAATTATCGGGTAATATTATTGTGATTATGAGTTTATTTAATTTGTAAATTCTATAAATTTGATTTGCGACCTTGCTTAATTATTGAATATTCATCTCTTTCAAATACATAGCGCAAAGAAATATTTTGAATATTAATATTTTTTTATTTGACAATGTTAACTTTCAGTTTAATATTTGTTTCATCGATCGTATGCTTTTGTGGATCTAGAATTCACAAAAAATCGACAAAACGATCGACTTTTCCAACATGTCACGTCGTCGGTAGCAATTTAGACTGTTCAAGCTCGGAAAGCACGAGATCCCTCCAATTAGCGGTCGTCGCGATAATTGCCGAGTGACTTGGTTCCATAAATTGCGAACCGGAAACCGCGCCAAGTGAGGGTGACGATTCCGAAAGATGAGGTTTACAGTAGTGGTTTCTCCAGTACTCCAGTATCGAACGGTCGGAAAGTCCAGTGTCAAGAGGACGAGAGGTTCTTGAAGGAAAATTTATGACCACCTCGTTAACTCGCACTCTGCACTCTCGATGCACTGGACACTTGGGCAACCCTATCCCCGATGTCCAAGGCGTGGCAAATCGGTGATTTAGTAAAGTCATTTGTGCCGATAAAGCTGACAGATGCCGTCCATCGCAGATCCGGTTGCCGTGGACCAACCGTTCGTCCCCGTGAACGTGCGTAATCGGATCACCTTTGGACTCGCGTTTCGAACAACTCAATGTCACCAATGATGCATTATCCGAAATGTCCTTTGAATTTCGTACAATATTTTATAATTATAAAAGCAATTAAAACCCAGTACTCTCTAAAATTTGAACCTTGCAATTGCAAGATTACAATTGCAAATATAACTTTATTTCCGATTTATTCAAGTTAATATTAGAATTTCGGATTATGAAACCATGTTTTGAAACAGAAGACATGGAAAATAGTTATTTATGAATCAAGTGTGTAAAGTAGGTGAAATCATCTTTACGTACGTGTATCACACACTATTTTTTGCAACACCCATCCGAGAAAGTTGAATCAAACTCATAGAAAACAATAGCACCTGTCACTCAGAAACTGAGAATTAGGCATGTGCAAAACCCGAATCTGACTCGATTTTTTCGGGTTCAGGTCCAGCTGTTTCAAGAATCCAAAAGATCGTTGTATATCTCGCATCCCGGAATAACGTTGTATACCCAACATTTCGGAAGAACGTTGTATATCCAACATTCCGGAATAACCTTGTATATCAAACATACCGGAAGAACGTTGTATGTTCAAAATTCCGGAAGAACGTTGCATATCCAACATTCCAGAATAACGTTGTATATCCAACATTCCGGAATAGCGTTGCATATCCAACATTTCGGAAGAACGTTGTATATCCAACATTCCGGAATAACGTTTTATGTCCAATATACCGGAAGAACGCCGTATAAATAAGTCACTTTACGCATCATTTAGTGTACGTAAAATTCAACTTACTATATATAAACACTGAATAATCGAATGTTAAAACTCACCTGTGTTTGCGTCAACCCCAAACTTGCGGCTAGTTCAGCCCGTTCAGGCAACGCCAAATACTGTGTTCTTTGAAACCGCCTATTCAGCTGTTGAAGCTGAAGACTGCTGTAGATGGTCCTAGGCTTTCTCATCTTCTTGCCCTTGCCATTCCTGAGGGAACCTCCACCACCGCCTCCTAGTTCGTCGACGAGACTACCGCCTTTGTCACCCAATGGCGAGAGGTCTGTGAACATACACCACCCTAACATCAACTTTCAGAATCCTCTTCACCGAGAATGTAAGAACTAAGGAAAAAATAACTAAAACCTAATTTAAGAAACATAGTCAAACGAGGGAAAAACCCCCCGATGACCAGCGGCCCTTTTAATCAGTGACCGGCACCTAGGAAAAAATGCAATTTTAAGACATTGCGTGATTTATAAAAGATTTACGTCGATGCAATTGAAAAATAAGGTCATAATCTCAGTATTCGCGTCTATTTGAAAGAGTCAAAATCTAAATAATTGCGTTTATTTACGAAAGAGCCGGTCACTGTCCGGGTGCCGGTCACTAGTATTCTTTACCCTAAATGAAACTAATTTATTTATTTTTATTCAGAATATATTAATTTACATAAATGTGTATAAATGAATACATGAGAAGCAGGTTGGCAAAAATGATCACGTCCAAACCCACAACAGAAAAGAGGCTCTATGTAGACATTAACCTTTGTAAAGTTTGTAAAGGAGTACATACATCAAAACCACTTGTTTTTTAATTAAACGGATTAACAACATTTTTTAAAATCTGAGTGGTCCTAAATATTCATTGGCAATCTTAGCACATGAATCTTGTCTATTCTGTTTAATAATGCCAGTGGAACATCCCAAGTTCTTAATGCATGAAACCTGTGAACGTGCCCGTTCGATAAAGAATGTCATGTGCATGCTAATTAATTATAGGTATCATATGCTATTATATCTGTGACTCATGATATTATTATTAAGCGTAATAAACGCTTTCTAAGATGAACTGAGAGTATGAAATTTTTATCGACTTATCGTTGCTTTAGTTTATTTTTAAAAGTACTACTTTTAAAACTTTGCTTCCATAACAATTAAAAAATGATTAGGATTACTTCCATCAATGATGATGTGGAAATTGGACTAAAATTACGTTTATATAGTAGGTACATACGTATATGCGAGTAAATAATTAGGTAATGTTCATTTAATTTCAATTCTCAACAGGTTATTTTGTTTCTTGAAATATCCTTTACAGTTCTATTTGGTACGTTTCAATTATTATTATTTTATTCAGAAATTATACAGTTTTTCATATTGCAAATTAAACAATATGACATATATCAAATTTTAATAAAAACGTACCAAAAATAATTATAAAGAATCCTTTAAAGAACAAAATAAGCTATTGATAATTAAAATTTAATGAAAATTATTACTTTTATCTAAAGCAAAGGAAAGAACATAAATATCCAAATACACTCATCTCGCCTTACTGTGCCGCTTGTTTTTGAGCCGGCTTCACGGTTGTTGACGCTTGACTGATTCTGTCTCCCCCGCCCCCTGAGCGCCCTTTGATAAGAGTGCTCGCTCGTCGCTTTAAATCCGGCTTAAACTGAATTTTAATAGCGCCCGTTACTGTACCGACCAGACCCGCGGCCGGCATAGTGTAACTATTTTTTAATAAAAAATTATGAGGGATGATTTTATTGATTTTATAATTCAAGATAAAGATTGGCTAATTTTTAGTTTAACTGTACAGAGTGAAAAGAAATTTCCCCATCTTTCCCTATTTAACGTTTGGTTTTGAAGTGGGGCCCACTAGAATTTCTAGCCTAGAAAAAAAACAGGAGCCCTATCAGGCTCTAGGGAGCAATACCTTGCCTCAGTAGGGTATGGAAAATCTATCTGTATCTAATTAGGAATTAAATAACGACTAGAGAATCTCCTCATACGCAATATATATAGTCAGGACCGAAGGAAAAAATATTTTTGGGGTGTAGAATTCACCGATGATACAACGATGCGGGAGAGCGGATAAAAAGTAATTTATTTGTAATTTTTTCAACATAACATTATATGAATTCACGATTTTCAATTGTTTACATATTTAAATTTAACACGCAGCTTCATAAAACTCGGAATATTTTGTACAATTTATCACCATTTTGAATTTAGGAAATTTCACTTTGGATTGTTTGTAATCAACAACCAGAAAAACTCTTAAGTTCAAAGTTTCATAAAAATCCGTCTATTTTTTATCACATTGTATCCGCCATTTTGAATTTTAGAAATTTTACTTTGGATTTGTAATCAGCGACAAGAAAAACCCCTTATTTCCATGCTTCAAAAAATCAGACTATTTTTTATAACTTCTGATCAGCATATTGTATCTTCCATTTTGAATTTTAGAAATTTGGCTTTGGATTTGTAATTAACAATCCAAATGACCTCTTATTTCCAAGTTTCAGACAAATCAGACTATTTTTACAACTTTTTATCGTCACATTGTATCCGCCATTTTGAATTTTATAAATTTGACTTTGAATTTGTAATAAGCGACCCGAAAAACCACTATTCCGCCAAGATTCATAAAAATTCGATGATTTTTTAAATGTTCAGTAATATTTTTGAGCTCTAGCTTATATCGAATAAATCCCAATTGATGTTCGCAGGTAGTTTAGTTTAGGCGAATGGTTAGCATTACCGACACAACGGAGCTCTTTTTGTAATCAGACTGTGGAAGGGCGATCCACTTAGAACCCTACTTGGCGTTACGAAACTGATGGGACAACTACTAATTTTCCACAGTAGAGCCCGATGGGAAATAGGGAAAACTTGTCGGAGCCTCACAAAAACCCTTTCGAAATTTCTACACGGAATCTTTAAGAAAGAAATATTAATAAATTGAAAAAATATTGTAAGCAACCTACGTTGAAAACTTTTAATTCACACATATGTAATACTTTCATGACATTTGGAAGATAGAACGGTACCAAGAGAAGGAATGTGTGAAAATAATTCCATCCAATTTAATTTGATAGAATTATTTTTTGATTGATAAAATAAAACTTGCTGCGCGCCTACGTACTTACATCCTGCAGTGATTTTATTAAACGTATTGCAAGAATAATTTTGCTACTAGGTTTATTTAATAAATTGAAAGAAACATGTATAATTCTATTTTCATCACTTTCAAATATAAATATGCATGCATATTGATATTTATTTATCCCATACTCTACACAAGTTCTTTATGTGTCTCTCTTTCATATACAGGTTTGAGTTACGTGCACTTAAATCGTCAGCTTCAACATTTATTACGTACTTTCACACTTGAGGCTACATACGTCATAAGTTCTACGTGATTTAATTGACTCACTAATTAATCACTGCTCATCGTGACATTAGCTGGAGCAATTACTGAAATTATAACGTTGTGCCGTCGGTGAAGTAAAATTGTTCAGCCAATAAACTAGCATTGGAAGTCGAATCGATCGAAATTTGTCTTTACATTCAACCTGAAGCTAATCCGTGTAAACGATATACTTAATTACTGCCGTTACGCGGATCGGACTTGGAGTTATAAAGTCAGTACATCTGACCGGAAAGCATAATAACTTACCATCACGCGGGCAGTCACTATAAACATTATACTGTGTCATTAGAGCCACCGTCATTACACTTATATATTCTTAAATGTATGACATTATTGTCGTAAGTCAAGAGTTAGGCAGGGTGCACATTATGACATGATTATTACCTAATCTAATACAATGAATTTCGTTCCTTGTTCACTCCCAGATCAAGGTCTTCAATTGTTAATGTAATTGATATCATTAGAAAGTGTACACTTAATGAATATAATAATCCCGTAAGCGAACCGTTATTTATAAAAGTCCAAATCACCAATGGAGACCCTCAAGATGAATGCACTTGTGGGGAAAATGTTATTTTTTCTTCCACAAGCGGAAGAAGTACCTGCTTTCCTTAGAAAAGTGAAAATTTTATCGAGAATCCAATCTTGAAAGAAACACGACTTCCGAACAAATCCTCCAACTCAGATTTTATCCGACTTAAGATATTTCATCAAGATTTGAGATTTTTGAAACGAGGAGTACTTTAAACTTTAAATGTGGCAGAGAACCTAATCCTTGTGAAAACAACCATTTAATACCTAATCCATCACAGTGGGATACCAGAACTGGAGGAAGACTGCTGAGGCAACATTATCTTTTGCCCGTTTCTCACCGGTATTGGCATTGGCTCAGCCTCTATAGTTGAGCGTTGCCGCGTCGCGTCGGCCGGTCCGGTCAGCAGCTCACTGACTAATGTCCTGCTGCTTCTGACCAGGACCTCAGGTACCTGCTAATTGGATTCCCTTCCGCGAGTCCGATTCGAATCGTTTCGAGATGTCGGGGAACAAGAACGTGCCGATAATAGCCGCTTTGGTACGTTTGTCGCGACGATAAGATTGGTCACCGATATACCACCTACGGTGCTACTGGATTTGACGATCGTAGAAAAGAACGACAAGACGAATCTAACGACCCATCAACACGAAATGAACTCGCTATGGATAGGTGCACCCCTCCATTTTTTTCACCATTAATAAATCTCACTATAAAGACGAGCGCGCCTTTCGTGTTTCAGCGACATTTCCCGCCAAGCTTCGCCAGACGTTTCGTTCTGATACCGATTTAACTTTCTTGTGCCAAGAATTTTTCAAGTCCAAGCTTTAGTCTCTCTCTCTCTCTCTCTCTCTCTCTCTCTCTCTCTCTCTCTCTCTCTCTGCACTGTTACTGAGACGTGGTGATTAGGCCGCAAACTTTCCGAGGCCTCTAATCAAAGTCAAGAATCTTAAATAATTAACAAAACAGCTTTCTTTTGAAAGGCAAAAATTATTTCAAATGTGCAAAAAAACTCAGCTTTTAATTTCTAAAAAATATTCAGATATATGTAGGAGCTGTTGCTGTAGCGACAGTAGTGCCATAAATACATATAGATCCATACGACTCCGGGGTTATGAACTTTTTTTTTACTTTAAAATTACCACTAAAACGTCATTTTTCAGTATATGTACTATATGTGCAATAATTTACAACTGCATGAATACAGAAGAAAACATGCAGTTGAAAAATTCCCCATTCTTGATCTTGAAATAAATTAACAAGGGGAGGGCACACCTTATTTGGATGACCGATTTTGATGGGACTCAAAAAGTTGAAAGTATGTACATCCGAATCTAATAGGCTCGTATTTTCTTTTGGCTGCAAGTGGACAATTGCTTATGAGATATTAGCAATAAACAAATTTTATCAATGCATACACAATTATAATAATTATTTATAAAAATGACAGTTAATGTTAGTTAATTTTAGGTAAAAGAATAATGTTTAAGCAATGTCTATCTAGTATTACGGAAATTTCCATACAACTAACACACAACATAGTATGAGCTGAGGCTATTGTTACAGAATTTTCCGTAACAATAGCCTGTCTCCCCTTTGTGTTGCATGCTAGTTGTATAGAAAATTCAGTAACAATATCCTCGGCCTAATATTTATACAAAAAGGAATTATATAATTATGTATTTATAGATAAAATGTTTATTATCGTCAAACGGGGCAACTTCGGCTATGTGGGGTAATTTCGGACAACCCTAAATTAATCATTTAAATTACTCAAGATGGTTTTAACTAAAATCTAGAACCAGTTAAGGCTCAAACTTATTCCATATTCTATTTGGAACCATTTTGAGTAATTTGTAGTATCAATTTAGGGCTGTCCGAATTTACCTCACATGTCTGAAGTTGCCCGGTTTGACGGTATTGCTAATGCTAATATCTCCTATATATAAATTTCCAATGGCAGTCAAAATAAAATACGTATCTAATAGATTTGGATGTTCTTTCAAATTTTGAAGCTCCATCCAAATCGGTGATCCATAAGATGTGTCTTCCCCTTGTAAGTATATTATATAAAGAATATTACTTATAAAAATGCAATCTTACATTTATATTATATTTTTAAACGTCATTTTACAAGCTTGAATATCATCAAGAAATTTAGTTATATATTATTGACTCGATCACGCCACACAGGGTGTAGCTCTTTGCAAGTATTGACGTTGTCATTAGGGGAGCTACACCCTTTACGCATTAAGAAATACTAGATGAATTCCCTCTCTACCGTTTCTAACACTCGACGTACTGAAAAAGCTAGTTGCCCTCTAGCTATACGACAGCAAAAACACACATATTTTATTGATTGAATTCATCAACTTTCAAGTACTGCCCACTTGCTCAATGCACTTACTTTTTTTTTAGTTTCCAATGGTAAATAATGTTCAGATTTTCTTAATCTAGCAGATTTTTAATAAATATCTAAATATTGGCCTATAATAATTTATGTCAAATTAATGGATAATTTCTACTGTCTTGCAATCAAATCATTGTTTGAGAAGTAGGGGAGCGAGGTGTAATGTGGCGCACATAACAGATAATTCTACTTGGAAACAAAAATAAAAGCGGTAACGTCGTAATAAGATATGGAACATGTAAAAAAGTATCTTAGTTTCGTTTTATGTAAGGCGAAAATTAATTTGGAAACGAATAAAGCAGATAACCTTTGAAATTCCCAAAAGGTGAACCTACGTCAAGTTACCTGACCATGCGGAAGCTAATGTGGCGCACTTGGAATTTTCTGTATTTTTGTTAATTAAAAATGATCTACGAAAAATAAAGATTAGATTTGGGTAAGAGAGCCTATGCTTAATAATGTTCACATGTTTTTGGAAGTAATACCTCTTGTAATTGGAACGATTGAATAATCGGAAATATTTGTGGTTAGGATTAACGATTTTAGCCAGGTTACCATTGGAAATGGCTGCTGCGCCACATTAGACGCACGTGCATGGAGCATTAATAACCATTTTTTAAATTTTTTTAATTTAAAAATTTTTTTAACTTAAAAAACTATTAATATTAGTTATATGAATATCATTACAACATTGGAAAGGTTCAGAATAACTGATATGAGGAATCTTTCAATAAATTCAAAATAATCTGCTATGAGATTTCATTCGTTTTTTGTCGCACTTCTGATAGATGCAAAACATGAAAAATACATTTTGCTTAGTAACGGAGTGCGCCACAGTATCTACCGCGCCACATTACATATGACGTTCCCCTATGTAAGAAAATTATTTTTCATTCTATGCGACAGTAAAAATTCAATCATAACTTTCTTTTTAATAAAGGATAAAATTTATTCATATATGCCTATCCGTAATATATCTGCTTCTTAATAAATACAAATAGATAGAAATTTAATCTGAAACATATTTCAGGTGTAAAACATAACGAAACATTTTGTGGTAAAAATCATATCACTTTTCCTGTACAAACGTTTACGAGAGGTACTTATGGTAGCAAAATAATGACGAACAAGCACGGATATAACAGAAAGGATACGCAAACAATGGCGTGTTTAGTAGCAATTAAGCGAATTACGATCATAACGCGATATTTATTATTTAATTAATTAACAACCAAATATCTAGGTGCTGATGACTTTATTACCTCTAGAAAATAGCCGGGTGCAATATGGTTAGTAATCGATTTTAGTCTGTACAGACCTCGTAACTCTTGCTCTAATCTCGTTTTTTTTTTCATGCTTCTATAGTCACAATTACCTCATTATAATAAATTGTTAATAGTGACAAATAGTTTTGCTATATCGTTCTGAGAACTATGTAAATAGCTTGTCGTGTATACCACTATTATGCATTTACTGACAAAAATAAAAGTTGGAGACGAAAATTCCGCTACTTAAACTTTGTGGTAGATCTCAGTAATGAAATATAATATCCCTAACAATAATTAACATTTTGATTTTGTAACACAATATCTATACTATGTAATAGATGAAGCGAATGATTACTCTGAACTTGTAGAAAAAAATCCGAAAACAACCGTATCAAAACAGATTTTTGCCACGAATAAACTCAAAAGTACTTAGGAATTGCAATGATAGACAATTGCTTCACCAGAGAACTTTTTTCAAACTTGATCAAAAATTCATGCAGGAACAAGTTTGATTGATCGAACCAAATTGTTCCCACGTATCCAGATACAGATTTTCGACCATAATTTTTGTTGAACAAGTCGTAAGGCAATACTTTCATGAAGAAGAAATATTCAAGTCCCTTGCGGAATAACCTCTCAGTACCATTATGAATTCACAATCATACAAGGGTTACAAGTTATAGTGGAACAATCAAAGTTTATGCAACGCATCTATTTAACGCAAGTTCTGAAATGCAATAAGAGTGAATTGGTTTAGTTGTTTGTTCATGAAACTTATCACAGTGACTAATTTTCTCTATTTTTCTTTTTAACAAAAGTGATATGCATTTGCCAACTTCTTCTCGAAAGTTTCTAAAGAAATTATACATGGATTTTCTAAATTATAGTAAAAATAGATTGTACATTATTTGAAAAATAATTTTAAATTCTTTAAAGCTCAGCATACATTTTCTCGGTGGGTGATGAAAGATAATAAATTTATTTACTTTCACAATACTTGAGAGTATAAACAAGTTGTCCAAAATTTACATCCATCGATTTTAATAAAACTTCCTATTTTTATACCCATAAAGATTCCAAAAACGATCAAATTATATCAGTATGCCTATATCTATATTCTTTGGTATAATGTGTGTATTTAAAAACAATAAGTTTCAAAGGAATTGTCAGATTAAATTGGCCGTTTATAATGCACAATAGACGCATGATTATGTAAAACCTGAGAAATTAAAAGGAAGACAATAAAATGAAAAAAAGAACTTAACATTTAAAATATTAGAAACTAAATCCAGAAATACAAATTTATTTTATTTTTTCTACTTATTCAGTTTTTACATACATATTTCCAAATATATAGACTGATGCTAGACGAATGTATACTTTCACTTGTTTTCTTTCATTTTTATCCCGCCTAAAATGTAAAACAGTTGGAAGCCAAACGAAGAATTTGTGGTTCGTCAATCTTAGTTATAATTACTTCATTCATGGCATTGGGAATCTTTTACGAGAATCTGAACCGTGCCTCGTATATCTTACTTTCATTAAAGCATTTTGTGAACCTGACCATCAGCGCGGCAACCGACACTAGCTACTACCTGCTACTCCAGATTCCGTTTTCTATTTTCTTTGTGGTCTCTCTGGCCTCCTCGTCCTGTCACCCACAAATTAGCATAGAGGAAGCGTTAAAAATTTATTGCCTGGGTCTCAGAGGTCACACTGTAAACTACAGGTTCCAAACAGGTGAAATTATTGCCTTTGACAGTAAGTTGTCCGAAAAATTTAGAAATTTATGTTCAAGTCTTGTGATAAATAATTTTCCGTTCCAAACTAGAAGCAAAATAAAAATGATAAAAACAGTAAAAGATTTATTTAAAAATACTTGTCGTTCCAAATCAAGTAAATATCTTTAGAGCACTATCACTGGTTCTTATCTCAATTTCATAGAAATTCTCATTTCTTGAAGGACTCTGCTTATAGTCGCAATGTATCGATCTCAAGACGTTGTATAAACGAACGAAATGCCTTGGTACCGTCAGACACGCTGTCACCGCACGATGTGAGGACTTTCTTTAAAACTTTTCCCTTATCCGGCATTACAGGTATGTCTTAAAACCTAAATAAGCATCGTGAAAGTGCACCGAATTTAGCAGCTTAACATGTAACACATAGTTTATTAAATTTCGAAAAACGTTACACTAATGGAAACTCAAATTGTGTCCCATCCCACAAATTCAAAATATTATTGTGCACTAAGAAACTTTGTCTGACTCAATAGAACAACTAACATTTTTTAACAAGTCTTCAAAATGAAGAAGTATACTCAATTTTTTTGGAAATATCTTGTTCTCCAAAGCATTTACTAAAAAGCATTTAAAAGAAGTTTTTGACGTTTTAATTTGTTTATATACTACACAGCATATAACCCAGATTTTTTTGTTTCGCTCAGAAAATTAATTTTTCATCGAGAAATAAACGCATTCAAAATTCAACAAAGTGATATGATATGATCAACTAAACATAGGGTAAATATATTTTTAAACACCTTCGCGAACAGGAGTCCGTTGAAGTAGTTTCTATTGAAAAAGTTCATTAAAATGAAGAAGAAAAGATTGCAAATATTCAACGTTATTCAATCAGTTTTTCTCAAATAATAAGTGTATATTTTAATCATGTATTATTCGTAAAATAAATGTCTTATCAGTCAATTTAAAATTGTTTAGATAAATTATGTACTCGACTGTTGACGAGAAAACTTTTCCTGATGAGATCGTAGCCATGTCAATAGAGGATATATTTTTCTGTTTCTGCATTTCTACCTCTTTGCATTAACTTTGTCAGTTCGATAACTGACTACATTTGGTAAAAAAACGACATAAAGTGAATGTGCTTAAAGCTTACCCATTGAAAGAAATGAGTGCCTATCAATCGTACGAATTTTTTTCCACCGCAATGGCTACCTATGTGTTATTCTTAGATAAAATGTGTAGTTCTGTTCAATATTTTTCTCAGTGGGCTATCTCTGATATTTGAATTATTATGGCCATACCGCTGGTTATTGGTAGGTACACCCGACTTGGTGTGTGATTTCAAATTCACAATGACTGGTGTGAAACACTTGAATGCGTGAATGTGTTGTGATTTTTCAACTATAATCGGATGATAAAAACACATCCTGATGTATCGCTGTAACTATTCCAGTTATGGTTAATCTAATCGGAGATATATGTGTACCGACTACTTATTTCTTTCATTCGTTTGTAATATCTCCATCTACTCCAATTCATTAAATTTAGATTAATCAACGTGAGAAATTTTAGCTTCTCTAATGTAAACTGATTCAAGACTGCTTTACAAAACTAGGATACATCTCAAGTCCATATCCATTGGTATAGTGACACTTTTGCCCGTTGTTTATCTTTGAAGCGCGTAGAGTTACTTGGAGAGGGTCCTATTTACTATTTTCGTATATTAATGTACTGCTCTTTCAATGCATGTTTGCTCTAATCGGCAGTTTCATTTCATCAACCCACGCTTGCAATGCAATCAGATATGAAACTGAGTGAGTTTAGTTTCCTTATTCATCAATTTGAAATAAAATCCATACGTGTGAAATGAAAATGAGAACTTGATCGAGTTCAAGTCGACTCTATCCCTGTCAATTTGATGATTTTCTTAGTCTCAAACCTGACTATGTAGATAAAAAACAAGAAAAAGAATTGTTATATTTAAAAGCCTATAATGTACATAAGATTAACTATAAAGAATATAAGTAGAAAAAGCTGGGAATACATACAGTTGGGGTACTCACCGTCCTTGGGCGGTGAGGGACATTGGGGTGCGTAGGATCCCAGGTGATATCCATAGGCGTTGTGCTGATGCATGGGCGCGAACGGATATCCGGCTAGGGCCGACCTGGGACTGGGGAATCCGGCATCAGCATGCTGCTGATTGCCGCTGCCGGGTCCCGAGCCTTGATGTCCGAGAGAGCCGACTTGGTGAGAGAACTGATGCGCGCTGGGGACATTGTGGCTGCCGGGATATCCGCCACGGAGGCTGGCGGGATTGTAGAGGTTATTGTGCTGAAGTTCAATGAAGGCGGACTTGCCGCTTTGGGAAACTGGGGTGCTGGAGGCGCTGTCGCCACCGTTACCTCCGGGTGGACCAGGTGTCACCGAACCCAAACCGGTGTGATGAAGGTGCTGCTCCATATCGGATCCGCCGCCGCCGCCTCCTCCACCACCACCACCTCCGCCGCCGCCACCTGTACCGCCGCCTCCTCCGCCCGACGGTCCACCACCCGACATGCTATTCGGGGTCGGGGTACTCGACGGACAGGGGTCGCCCGCCCCGAATGGGCTCCCCAGGTCCGTAAAGTTGAGCGTCGTCGTGCTGCCCGGACGCTCCACCTTAGACGCGACAAAGTCGCACCCAGCCGCCCGCGCCTCGCCACCAAAGTCCTCCACACGCCACGGGGCCCGAATTTTGGGGCCAGGTATCCGCTCAGGCTAGCGGGCTATTGCGGTATCTGATGACGAGAACATATGTGTAAACTTCCCTCCGCTTAAATCAGCAACATACACGACCCTACGGTTTTAGCCTATGAAACCACTATTATATTTTTTCCGATCGCGACTCCTCGAGTTTCAATACTGCGATTGTGAAAGAAGAACCCTTGGATCTAGAAGAAGGTTTGAAGTTCACTTAAAAAAACACCGTCCACTTATCACACACGTTGCGTCGCTTCGCATCCAGCACGGGGCGTAACGTTAACTCCGAAATACCGGTGTACGCGTTTCAACACTCGCCTATCACCACTTTCAATTGTCGATCGCGAAACTATATCCAGCACCAGTGTCTAATCAACGTCAGCTGCTTGCAAAACTTGCTACCACCAATAGGGTATTTGAATCAGAGGACCGGTTTGTCAGCATGGTTTTACAAAGATACAACTGCAAATCTCAGATTTTTTTATCTTGTTTTTAGAAGACAGTTCTTAATAGTAGTTGACTATATGAAGCTACAAATCACAGGTCTTTGATGGGAAACACTGGACGATCAATCTGCATAACTGCGGTGAATCGATATGTAATCACTATTTTATATCCGACGGAGAATGCTTGGACAAGTAATCCACAGTAACTGCCGGGGGTGTATCAGAGCACACTGGAACGTTTTCGCAATTATAAATCCAAAAAAAGGTTGATGGCAGTTAGCACAGTGGTTTCGTCTTTTTTTTTCGGTCATGTAGCGGTAATTTTTATCACGCGCGCGGTGTCATCGCGAGACCAATTGGTTATCACGGATATAACGACGAAGAAGGCTGGGGAATCACACACGCGCGCCTTACCCAGTAACTGCAGTGTACACCGCGCGGCGCGGATCGGTATAATGATACATAATGAAGCCCGAGCCTCTCCCAGAACTCGATGGTACGCTTCTTGAAACTGCCGTGGTGGCGCTACCCTCACCTCCGCCCCCAGTTGAGATGGAGCTGACAGCCATTGGTCGACGACTCCTTTTCCCATCGGCTCTGCGTGACGTCCTGGTATCGGATTGGTGCACCAGAGACCATTATGGTGTCCGCGAGGCGTAGCAGGACTTGACCGAGCCCAGAAGAAGCCCCCTGGCACCCTCAGAGGTGTTCTGGCCTCACTACCTGGTTTATGAGCGTCACACACGCGGACACGCACTGCCGGGGGTATCTAGGATCCTTGCTTTGCGGCAAGCTCACGGAAATTTTAGTGTTCAGGCTCCCATCCTCCTTGTACCCACCCACCACCCTCCCCAAACCCGGTCAACCGCCTTCCTTTCTACCATTTCTCTCTCTTACACCCCCCCCCTCCCTGTCTCAATGCGCACTTGATATTCCGGAAGCTGCGACGAACCTGTGGTTACTATTGCGAGATGACGCTTTAAAGCTTCTATGACGCACCCATATTCGACGCTTGACAGGCGTTGTGTAGCACAAAGAGATATTTCTCTCAAGAATTTCCCAAGAAATCTGTGACTTTCTCTAACAGATGTTTAAAACTACAGCTTCATTTATACATATATAGCTTCCTGTCATTTACGATTCTTTCCTTTTATTGCTACTGGGCGCTCAAACACGTTATTCAGACATTCCTCTGGAAAGATAGTATTTAACCATACTCAATGAACCATCAAGTAGTCGAATATAGTTTTAGAAACGCAAAGGTATGAATTTAGAATCATTTGTTATAATTTTAGGGCCATTCATGTATTATGCAATGCACTTTTTACGAATGTTAGACTCACTCCCCTGTGTAATGCTGTTTTCAAATTTTTTTATGTATAGGTACTTTCTTATCATTGGCGTTATATGAATACTAACAAGGGGAACACACACCTTATGGATCATCGATTCTGATGGGACTCAAAAAATTGAAAGTACATCCGCATCGTACGGATTTTTTTTTACTGCTTTTGGGAATTTGTTTACGAAATATTAACATTAGTAATAATAATATTTTTATTAATAAATACATCATCAGAAAAAAATTTTTTCTGTAAACATTATTCTATCACCTAATATTATTTCTAGATACATGCTGAATAGCTTCTAGTCAAAGCGAACTAACACTGAACGTAAATAATTATTATAATTGCGTGTATGTATTGATAAAATTTATTAAGAATCCAAAATTCCAGACGGAAGTCTCAAATTTAGCCTTTCTTTGAACGTTTATTTAATATGGAAATATCTCCTATTATGGAGATAGAGAAATTCTTTTGGTCATACGTTCA
>JBAGKK010000432.1:80015-101915 GCA_037177015.1 Euceroptres primus | reverse complement strand
CTTTAAAAGCACGTAAAAATTACAACCTCCAAAAGCAAGAAAGTTCATCCTTTCAAAGCTTGATTTTTCTCTCAGTGTACCATGCCAGCCGAATTCTTTTTTTTTTTTCGAAGTCTCACCACCTCATTTTGTATCATTTGGTGAAAAAATATTAGCCTAATTTTTTGAGAATTAAAACAAAATTTTTAGAGGTAGTTTATTAAGCCTCAAATGACCCCAAAGCGTTAAAAATTTAGCAAATATAAACATATTATACTGCGATTTAGAAAAATCATTTTTCTGGTTGGAATCCATATTTGCATGAATGTGTAAGTTTAACTGTCCAATTTTTTCCCTAGATTTGGCACAAAAAAATTATAGAATTTTAAAACTTTATAATTATTTATTATTTATTTATTTAAGAAAGTGGAGCGGTGCCTAAGTAGAAAAATACACAAAATAATAATTAAATAAAAGTCTTATACAAAAACAGAAATTATTCCAATGCAATAACAGAAAAATTAACATACTTATTCAGTAGTATATCTCAATTTTGATCAAATAAGTAGCATTAGAATCACTATTTGATCAGAAAACTCTTCAAAAGTAGGAAATTTAATAGAGAAATCATTTACAAAAAAGTAAAAACTTATATAGAACAGGTATACGCCAGAATTGAATGAATCAGTGATATAGACACATTTTGGTCAGACGATTTCTTTTACGAAAATTTAGTTCATGACAATTAGAAGGGATATCAAAGTAATAATTGACACGGGAAAAGAAAATGATTTAAATAAGTAGTTTAGCCAATTTTTGGTCAGACATTCAGTAGTATAGGTTGTGTATTCAGTAGAGTGGATTGTTGTCAGACAATTTCCGTGAAGAGAGTTTGCTTCTAAAAAACAAAAATGATTCTGAAATAACTTCGAGGGCAAAAAAAATGTATAAAATATAAATAAATATAAAATGAAAAAAATCAGTAGTGCAAACCATTTTTAGTCAAACAATAAATAAAATAATAATTAAATAAAGTCCTACATAAAAATAGAAATTACTCCAAATGAAATATTGAAACAGAAAATATATTAAAATATCTAATTAGTAGAATATCCCAAATTTAATCAGACATATTTTCTTCAAAGGAATCTTTATTAATTATTTTATTAACAAACTATTAAACCATGCAGAAAATTAAAACTCACTCACGATATAGGAGTGGGTTTTAAAAATAATCTTTTTTGTGAAAATCACATTGACGATTGACAAATGTCGATATAGGCTGAAAACTTTCACTTTTGAATAAAAATTCATCAATGACTATATTCACACGATCTATTCACCAATAATCATGAAGAGAAAACGTCAACAATAGGTTGAGATTTTCGAGATTTAATTTCGTCTTTTTAAGTTTGGATTCGAATATGTAAGAATTTTAGGATTTTTTTTGTAACTTCTAGTAGCCTTGTAACAAAAAAAAAATTAATTTTCATACGTAAGTTAGACATGTCTGACTCGCTCAAATTGATATAGAGGACGCATTACATTCATTGAAATATTTAAAAAATTCCCCCTTATTCAGAGTGCATCTGCATAAGCATTTTATTAAAGCTCTCCTCTGACATGAGGCATAAAATTAAAAATTATTTATGTAGAAAACGGACATATATACAATATACAGGAATGAATTATTAATCAATCAATCATTAGTTTATTTCTCAAATTTCAAGCTAATTTAGATGATTTTAATTATCTATTCTTCCGCATAAATGAACAGCTGGTAAACGATGCATAATGAATTGTTGAAATTTCAATAGAGGTGACTCGTGGTTCGAGAGAATGGAATCAATAATACTCCTCGTTTCATCACTCTAACGAGTTCCAAATGAGTTATGATAGTTTTGTCCGCTTAGACCAGCTTTACTTGAAAGTATGCACAGTACTCAAACATCCATTGTAATATAAAGGGGCAAACAGATAGAATATTTGCGTTCCTGAACTATGAAGGCCTCTTTCGTTCCCATCCTCACCCCTTCTAAGGTCGGAGGAGGTATTGATTAAATCCTCCCGCGGCCATATTGTCCCGCAACCCCATTGGCCGACGTCCATTTTGTCCTCCAAACCCCCTACTTCCACATTTCTCGAAATTCGCTGTGCTACCTTCATCCTTCAAGGGGGTCGAGGAACTCTTCGCGCAGGCGTCTGTTATTCCACTGACAATTGAATTACCGCCGCAACAGTAACGCACTCTTCTATTCAGGCCACGTTTCGAGTAATTTTCATCATTTTTCCCGTTAGTCATGGACATTACACACAGGTTTTCGTTATATATATTTCTACTTTGACATCGCTTTTCTTTTGTTCATTATCGATGATAGCATCAAATATGTGAGCATTGAGGGAGTGAGTGGAATAACAGCAGATTTACATTTTTAAGTCACTTGTTTCCCTCACATAAACTCGAGAAACTGATTAACCACAAGTGTCTGCTGAAAACGCACATGTAGTATTATATTGCAACCTGGTAGTTTACTCTTATTCTTGTCTGGAAAAGGGGGAAAAGAAAACAATTTTTTAATGATCGAATAATGATATAAAAATTTTTTAAATTATTTCAGTTTCATATGGGAACAAAACAGAAAAGAACTCCGCACAAAATGTTCAGAAAAATGTATTTTCGTCAAATTGGCTTTGAGATTTTGTAGCTCAAGTGATGCTGATCAAAATATTCCGACATCAAAATTCAATTCTGTGCACTCGCAGTAAAAACAAAGTATTATTCTAACCCTTCGGGGGGATAGATTTTGCCGCAGGTAAGACGTATACCATTGGAAAACTATACCTGCAATAAAATCTATCCCTCAGTTTTTGCTGTGCTATTTTTCCGTTTTTTTCCTAGAAGAAAGCAATATTCTAGCTCAACTAGACAAAAAATTGTACATAGAATCCTCTACTGGGGTGACTTCCAGATGCAAGGAGGTGGTAGGTTTATAATGGTTTATGGGCTTTAGAGGGAAGCGAAGGGAGGCACGGGGACACAGAAAAAACAAAGGGTTATTTTAACACTGGATTTGGCGTTTAAAGCACCTGCAGCAATCTCAAGATAGGAGCGTTATGCTCTCTAAATTTGAATTAGTCAAAATTTTCACTAATTTCTTTCAGTGACTCATTTCTAGCTAATTCATCAATGAATTTTGACTGAATTGCCGTGAAATTGACTGAAATTCAGTAAAAATTCACTGATGAATTAGCTAGAAATGGGTCACTGAATGAAATCAGTGAAAATTTTGACTGACTCAGATTTAGAGAGTGGGGTAAGAGCTCAATTTATATATTTATAGAGTTAATTTTTTCTCCTGAAACTGGTGTAGATGTGAAGTCAGCGAGCTGCTTACAGAAAAAACCTGCACTCAATTTGAGTAGAGTAGCCTACTTAAATTGAAGTGCACCAAAAGTTAATATCGGAGAAAATATTAGATCGGGTTTATCTTGAGTGTCGGATGAAAATAAAAAATTTCCCAAAATAACTCAAAAGAGCAGAGTCATTAGTATGTCATTAATATATGTCATCAATAGTATGTATCATTAGTATCATTTTTGCTGCACTTCAATTTGAGTATATAGGCTACGCTACTCAAATTGAGCTCAGGATTTTCCTGTATTGAACTGCGTCAGAATTGCGTTCATTTGCATAACAAATGAATGAAACTACGCCGAGTTCAGGATAAACGTTACTTTTTTTACCCAGAAGAACGCTAGCAACGGCTGTTGACGTTGCTACACGAATTTTAGGGGAAATTTCATTTATTAATCAAATGGAGCTAACGCCTTTAGAGAAGAATAAACGCAACAAATTTAGCACTTTCTTTTTTCTGTGCGAAACCGAAGAAAACGGCGATATCCCGTGTAGAAATTTGTCGTGGAAAGTAGGAAGGCACTGTCCAGTTGCGCTAACCACTTTCATAAAGTTACTGGCATGGTTTGTTATGCTAATTTCGCTAAGTTATTGTCTAGCTAAACTATCCATGTCCTTTCCAGTAGTGCTGTAAGATTACTGGACAGATAAAAGATTCAGATTTTTTAAAAATTATTACAAAAATGTTTTTTCTTACTTTTAGAATGAAGAAATGAATTTCATGAATTAAATTTCATTCAATTTTATTCATTAAATTCAGTTATTCCTTCCAAGAGTAAGTAAATAATGTTTTCAAATATAAAATCTATACAATTCATTAAATTAATGAGTTATAATATTTAAATTATTAAATGGTGTAATCATATACATTAGGGTTTATTTTATAATGCGGAAGAATATAAACTAAAGAATCTTCTCGTAGGAGTGGATCCTCTTCAATGGCTTCAGCAGTTCGTAAAAACCATCCATTTTTAAACTGGAATTAATAACAAATATTTATTTCTTTAAAAAATATATATTAATTAGTACTCAAAAAATGATTTTTATATATAAACAATGATTTCCAATTGCAAACAAATATTATTTTAGGTTAACCATAAAGAGGATAAGTTTAAAAAATATGTACTAGAAAACATATATTTTTCAGAATTTAATTCTTATACTAATTTATAGTAATACATATATGGTACACTCTAAAATACAAACAATTTAAGATATTTATTCCAAATTTATTTGAAAAAGTGAAGTTCAAACGATAATGTAAATCTATATGCACCTATATGACTATTATGAAACTAAAAATGCTGAATATTTCTTGTAAGTTACCATATTTAACTTACCTTTATTCACAGCAAATAAATGTGATTCCTTCTTAAATATTCCGTATGCAGCGGTATGCAATTATGATCGTTTCTTCTAATCTCGAATAATTATTTGCACACTTTTTGACAAACATCAATCAAGCAAACTGATGAAAAGGTTAGGGCACTGATGAAACGATTATAGCACCACGGCAAACTATAAAATTATTTGGAAAGGGCTCTTAGGCAGTGTCGTTTTAAAAACTAGACAGATGTTCTGGTCGGGAAAAAAGATGGTTAACTTGACAAGCTATATAAGAGTACTGTTCAGTAACTTGATAACGCCTAACCAGCTGAATGAAATTCGGTTTCCACGACAAATACTGGCCAGTCATTTACAATATTAGGGAATGCCCTGACGAATTTCTACACGGGAATTCTTGGAAGTTTAGAGGAGTTGGACTGTAGTTAGTTTTAAAAATTTGTATGACTCACATTTCGATATTATATGAACGGTTTCATCAAGTCCGATTTAGATATGTTACGCAAACTCAAAAGCATAGGAAAGCGTAGATGTATTATAATAACGAAGCTTTTGAAATGACTGGTCCTCATTGCTTTCATGGATCGCGTCCAACTTTCCCGGTCTGTTTTCCCGAGACACGTTATCCACGTACATAGCCTATTGTTCCTGAGGGTAGTGATCCTTTGCTAGACACCAGAGTGTTATCCTTCTCTCTCTCTCTCTCTCTCTCTCTCTCTCTCTCTGAGTTCTTTGGACAGTGCTTTTTTGCAGCCTTTTCTGTGGATGAACAAACGGTATCGATAATTTTTCAGCAAACACCAAGCGAAACGAGAAAAATGTACTGTAGACTCGGATACCCGTTACTCAAAATTTCAAGGAATCCGTGCATATATGTTTAAAGTTTTACGTAGATATATAATATTGTACTATTCTAAACTTGGATTCGATGGTATTCAGGACGTTTCGACGTACACGTCCTGGTAACCGTATCGTGGCTGTCGTTCAACGTAGTAAAAACATCCCTCTGACGTCACATGGAGGCCAACTATTGGTTCGTGGGAGGTCCGCCCGCTTAACGCCCACGTGCTTTCCCACCCTTACTTAAACGACCACGCCCTCCCACAATCATCCCCCGCAAGCTCCAGGAAACTGGGTCAGGCAGACCCCAGGCCGAAACACGCCAGACGGCCAGGCGTTGCCAGTCGCAGTCCCGCGGAAACCACCCCAAAGCCCGTCGTCGAAAGTCTGCTCGCTCGTCATCATCGCCCTCGTCCTCATCGTTCTCGACGCACCGATAGTCTCCCTCTCTATTTCCAGCGGAGCCCGCTTATTCAGCAAAAAAGAACAAAATTAGACAGGTGAGTCAAGTCTTCGGATATATGTAGTACCATTTCCACCATCACTCTAAACTAAAAACCGTCCTAAACCTCTCGTCCTTCATTTTGGTAAGAGACTACTAGAATCGATAAAAACAGTTGATTTTCTTAAACATTTGTTTAACAGTCGGAAATATAGTTCTGTGAGGAAACAGAGTTATGAAGCAAGTGTATAGTTATGAAGCAGAACGAGTATAAAGTGGCTTTAAACGAATCAACTAACTATAAAAAAATATTATTCTTGAATTTGGAAAGTTTCCATTTATCCATTTACCTGTTAAAACCTTTCTATATTCTGCTCAGCATGGATTTTATTATATGTGTACTATATTTATAATTTCTTTCTTATACTTCATTCTGCCAATATTTTGCTCTCTAAATCTGAATCAGTCAAAATTTTCACAGATAATATTCAGTAACCTATTTCTAGCTAATTCATCAGTGAATTTTGATTGAATTTCAGTGAAATTGACTAAAGTTTAGTCAAAATTCACTGATGAATTAATTAGAAATGGGTCACTGAATGAAGTCAGTGAAAATTTTGACTGATTCAGACTTAGAGAGTGCATTTCTGGAAATGGAAATTTTGCTCTATACCGATAAAGTGACTTTTCTAAAACCATATGAACCCTCATTGACGCCCAAATATTGATTCCCTTAAGTTGAAACTTTAGTAGTGAAGCAATTTTATTTAAACTTCGCATAGTAACTTACGATCCAGATAGTTTGGCTTTTATTTTTTCTTTTTGCCTTGAATAGGTGCATAATATACATAAGCTCAATACTTTGTAAAGATGTCCGCCATAGCCAGTCGTGGGGATTATAGTATCGACTCAGAAATTTTCCAAAATGGAGCTACCTTTTCTCATAATTTTATATAATTCTGCAAACAGAGAAAATCCCTGGGTGATATTTTAATCTGCAGCAAAATGAGAAATAAAAAAACAAAAAATTGGAACAATATGCAGTAAACCATCCGCTTCAAAGAATAATAATATTGCTGCAGATTAAAATATGGTATCCCTCGATTTACTGTGTACCTAATGTTTTCACACACCGCAGTAAAAAAATTGTACCTGTATGTTTCGAATGAATATAAAATACTAAAAAATATTTCATTTATAACGTTATTTATAAATTAATATTAATTATTTCATGGTCTCTATTACTTAATTATATTGGTTTCGCCTCCGAAGAACGTATGTTTAAACATTTTCAACCGCCATAAAGGTATACAATAAGATCCTAATTATCTATATTTGTAAATCGCATTCATCATATAATTAAAAAGTCACAATGCGAAACTATGTAAAAATGATAAAAATTAAATTTTAAATACTTGTAACAATACAAATTTTAAATAATTGCAACAATACTTGCAATACTTGTCGAAAAAAACGCGTGGATAATTTTCAATGAACCTATAGAAATTATAATAAATATCATAAATTATTATTATTTCCATACTCGTTTTTTTCAAATATTACATAAACCTATGCCAATTAAAATTTTCTGCAAATTGCAAAACAAAAAATACACGTACTCGTGGCTGCATTGCGCCGGTGAACTATCATCATCTTGCATAAAAAATAAAACATGTCTATTTGAATCATATCAACCACGAAAAAGCAAATATCTCTGAAACTAGGATTATGTTGAGTTCTCGTATTTTTTAAAAATCTTTATCTGCTGCTGACGTCATTGTGGTATTATTAAACGCTGTCCATGTTTCTATGGTCGCTCTGTCTGCCGTACTTCGTCGATGTTCCTTATTGCTTCGCAAAAAATATACGCTTAACCAAAGGGTTCATCAACGTGTCTGACACGGAACTCTTGTTATTGACTGTTGTAGGAACTGAGGCGAGGAGCACTGCAGAGACATGGACAATGTGCAAATGATCGGCACTAAAATCACAGCGATCAAGGAATACTTATATGTAAGACCATTATTCATCTCACCTCATATACTTCTTATCACATTTATTATTTTCTTTATGAAAAGTCTCTCTTTCACTTATAGCCTATTAGATTTTGTAAATATTGTTCGTTGATCTTAATAATTTGCAACAAAAATCTGTTTCTTGGATTTTCAGAACTTTGCCAGGACACACTCCCCAACCAGACTCATGAGTTCCGAAAACACGTATTCCCTCTCCAGGGAGAATTGCAATCTCAAATATTCAGGTGACTAATTTCATTGCGTACCTCCATTATAAACATGTGCTATAGCAGATGCACGAGTTTTTAAAATAATTACTTAAAATATCAGCATATGCATATTTTTTATCATTAGATACATACTTTTTGAAACATGGTTGCAAAGCTTTTTCTTATTTCGAATATAGTACTTGATTATTATTTCGAAAAAACTATTTCCTTTAATATGCACTTTTTATTTTAAAATCACCTTTTCTTCACTTAAAACAATTTTCGCTTTTTCTCATTTCATGACGAGCGGCTTTTAGAACGAATTTTTCCCATTAATTTATAAGCAATTTAAACTGAACTGCATTCAACATGCAACAATCAACATTCAAAGCTACAAAAAATATTTTTTTTGCTGTGAAAACACTTGAAGACATATGTTCACATCGTTTCGATCTAGTCTATTCGTTACCTTAGTCTATTCTGTGCAATCTGTCTTTTTCTAATGCACGTCTGACTATGCGAGGTATGTTCCACTTTTACTGTATGGAGTTTTGGAATTAGGGATTTCATTGCAAGCAGGGTGAGTGCACTGGACTCCGCACACGTATTCTGCCGTCCAAAGTAAAAAGATACATAAGTGACATTGTCGCTTAGGTCGACTTTTCCATTGCTAGGTTGAAGAGAATAACCCTAAACCACAAAGTCACTTACGTATCTTTTTACTTTGGTCGGCAGTATTAGTGGTCAGACGGATATTTATTTTCTCTGAATAAAATTGTTATAATGTTATAAAAGTTGAGTCATGTGAAATACATTGGCATTTATTTTCTAACCTTTTTTTGACACAGCGTAAAATGTAATGCTTTTTTATTTATGAATTTACAAAAAAAGATGTCCGAACATAGAATTACAATTAACATAAAATGGAAAATTTGGAACAATCTTGCCTTCTTCAGAAGAATTGAAGGAATTCAAAGGAATTCTTCTTGATAATTTTCAATCAGGGAAAAAAAAGATTAAAGTTTACTTACCCTCATTCTGAGGTAAAAGTGAACTACAAGACGAAATAGTTATCAATCTTTTTATGCATTCTGCATTTAACAAAATGAGTTGTTGAGCCAACTACTTTAGTAGTTAGACAAACTACTTTAGTATTTACAAACTTTTACTAGTTAATATAACTATTCAAATTGTTGTTGCAACAAACTGAATAGTTACGCCTACTAATAGAATAGTTGTCCCAACTAATAAAGTGAGACATACGTTAGAAACGAAAGTTGTTTGCCCAACTAACTATTTTTTTTAGTGTGTAGTTACAACCAGAATTGTGACTTTGTGACTAATATATAATAACGTTTTTTGTTTATTAATTTGTTCTATTTTATCGATTTCTTTTTTGTTTTAACCAAAGTTTTTTCTGTGCGTTGAAAAACATGTTTCACTTTGGAATTTATCGCATTTTATGTTTTGTGGATGTATTTTGACAACAGAGTAGAAGGGTGCATAATAATAGAGGATTTAGAATTATACTAAAGAATTCTCACTTGACGCGAGTGGTTGAAGACAGATTACATACCGAAAGGGATGGAAGGGTTCGTCTTTGCTCCACTTTGTTTGCTTTCTGGCATATGTTTCGGTACGATAAGGACTGGTTCGTGCCGTCGGACAAATATTTAGAATTCAAAACAGCCTAAACCAAACGCAGATTCAGTGTGAAATATTTTTTAAGAGATTCCATCGACTTTGCTTATCAATTATTTTGATTCCATTTTAAAGACTAAGTCATGCGTACACTTTCGAACGCAGAATTTTTTCAGAAATTTTAAACAGTGGATGACTTTTGAATAATTCTTTATGAAATTTTAACCACTGTTTAAAAAGTTTTGCAGATTACTTAAATACTAATTAACTTCTCAAAATCAAAATTTCTTGTCAAAAATAATAAGAAATTTCTAAAAATATTTAACCTTACAAATTTTATTTCATCACTATAAATTACCCTTATAATACCGCCTGTAAATCGAAGGAACTAATTCGCATCCAACAACCCCTACGAAGAAGCTTTGATTAAAAGCAGGCTGAGGCCTGCCGAGGGTCTTGAACACAGCTGGCGCCAAACAGCCACACTAATAGTGACGGTTTAATACGATGGCCGTTCATGTGAAGGCCTCTTATTGAATTTATTCTTATCAGTAGCTGTATCATTTATATGTATTTATATAATAGTATTTTTCAATATTTTCCAATTGGTAGTAAAATAGTAAGTGTAGAAATGATTGTAATTTTCATATACAAATGTATATTAAATTTCAAACTCTTTCGTACACTCATCGCTCGTAATAAGGCCGGCCTCGGGGTAGACGGTACTATAACGGGTACGATTAAAATCCAGTTTGAACCGGATTTAAAGCGACGAGCGATCACGCTTATGTCAACATTCAGGACCGCGTATATAGTCTCTGAACGTACAAAAGTAAATGCGCAGAGAGTCGCCATGTAAACAACTTCTGGGGTCTCTGTCTGTTCGAGCGATGGCGCCGTCGCGACAGAAGCAGTCGAGTGTGAAGAACCTTGAACCGGCCCTATTACGCGGGGCCTTATTACGCGCGATGAGTGTATATACAATTGAAATTAATATAAGTTTATCTTAAAATTAAATTTAAAATCCTACATGAAATTTAAGATACATGCATATTACAAAATTCACATAATTTCATTTTACGCGAGTTACAAATAATTCCAGCCATAAATTTAAACTTTAAGTTGCCCCCTATGAGTCACTATTTTACTATAAACAACAGATGAATAGAGGAATTGTGGACAGTCATTTTGATTTATAATTTTTTTGCAAAATTTAAGAAACAAAAAGACTTTGTGGATTGGCGCAATCTGTATTACTGACCTGCTGGCGGCCTGTATATTTGTATATTAAATTTAAGATACAATGTATTTATCTTAAATTTTTATGGCCGTACTGCATATTTGCTTCACATACTTGTATCTTATATCTAATACAGATTTTTCTAACAGTGAATAAAATCTTTATGTGCTGCTTCTTTCACAAAAAAAATTTAAAACATATTACATTGTATACGTTCTTGGTGATCCGCAGGAAAATGTTATTTGCCATTATACTAATAGATGTATTAACTTGTTGCCAAGTATATTTTTTCATCATTTTCGGTGCAAAAATCCACAAGAGGGTTCTTCAGCTTTATCGACTTATCTACTCCCCAAGTAAACTGTAAAAGAGAGGGAACATCGGGCTTGAGGGCGTAGATCGATGGGGTGAGATTATAGGCCAATCCCACTGTAAAGAAGCCTAGGATTTCCCTTGTCTAACGGATGGCTCAAGAAGATGCAACATACGGTTCCGAATTCTTTTCCTCCCTCTCCGACTTGGGTTCCCTATTCAACGACTTGTCGATGATTGAAAGAAATAGGTTTCATTTTCACGCTATTCTTAATATCAGAAATGAGGGTCAACTCTTTCTGCTAGTCATTTCGCGTACATTTACTAAAAATTGCTTCAGAATTTGACAATATGAACGTGAACTGACGGAAAAGACTTTCTATATAATAAAAGCGTGAGTGTCTGTGAAACAGGATTTGCTTGGAAAGTTGGCATAATTGAAAAAAAGTATATATAGGTATGGAAGGTGGAGAAAATGTTGGTTTATTCTCAGTGTACATTATGGCCACCTCACAAAAGAGACAGTTCAATCCGGCAGAGATCTTCTCTGAAGAGCATTGAATGTCATACCGGTATCATTTTGCCTCCACTCGTCTCCTCTCGTTCTATATTTATAAATGACAAAACATGACTTTACTTTACCGGCTTAATCCTTTCGTGACAGATGTATCATTTTTGACACGAAAATTTCAAATTTTTTTTTAGTAATAGCTTCCTTAATTTTATTAAAAAGAATACAGGGTAATTTTTTCAGTACTAATATGTTCTGAAAAAAGCTCTTGGACCAACAAATATTTAACATGAATTTTTGTGTGGTTACAAATTTGAAAAAAATTAATTTAAAATAAAATCCAGTTTTTATATGCATATATTCACCTAATAAAATAGTTGGCATTAAAAAAAAGTTACTTTTATCAATGGGAAGAAGGTCCAGATCTAAAAGGGTTAAAAATGCCAAAAGAAAAGAAAACGAAAATTTACGTAATTGTTTGGCTAATTTGCTGACTAAATAGTGAGTACGCATAATTAATTTTGTAATTTATTTGTAAAATATTAAATAAAACGTTCTGTGATACAAGTAATACAAAGCCGTGCTAACATGAATATGTTCTAGCCGCTGTGAAATGTACTATGAAATAAATAAAAATTATTTTATCGTACTATGTATTTATTTATTTTTTATTATCATCAAATGTAATCAATAACAATGGTTTGTGATAACTGAAATAACTGCCGTAATCCTTCGTTTATATTGAACCCTGAACGTTACGTAAACATTTATACTTAATTATTTTCACCGATAAACGTTATCGAACCGCGATAAGCGTCAAGGATAAACTGATCTAAATTTATCGTACAATCACTATTATGTTCAAATACATAACTTGTCACTAATATCATTGAACTTCAATTTATACCTAAAATTTATACCTAATTTATTTTCGCCGATAAGCGTTACAGATTTCGTGACTCAATTTCGTGACGCAAAAAATCGCGAACCCCCACGCCTAAAACATATTCATGTCAAAAAATAACATTACAATAGATGTACTTTAGGGTGGTTCAACATTGACTTGAAATTTTCCTTGCGATTAACATGAGAGAAACTGAGTAAAACTTTGAAAATGAGATAACTTTCTCAAATATAATCTCAAACAAATAATTCTCAAATATCAGTGTGCCAAAAGCTATCACTCCCTACGTGGGAGTGATATTATTTGATTAAATAATATGTCTCCTACGTAGGGAGTGATAGCTTTTGGCACACTGATAAAGGTGATTTTGTGCAAAATTCATGATTTTGAAAAAATGAAAAGTGGCGACCGTCTCAATTTTCTTAAGAATAATGCATTTTTCAAAAATTATTATGTTGATGAGTTTTTGTATTTTTTCAAAATCATGAATTGAGCAGCAGGATAGTAAAACCATCCGTAAAATTTGCCTGGCCGTTCGAGTTGGCCCTTGATTCTTTGAAAATATTTTTCCGAAAATTAAATTTTTGAACTTACGATATTGTAGAAAATTTCATGTTGCATCTTTCTTCTGCTTGCAAAAAAGTTGTATCTGTCATGGTTTCTTAAATAAACTAAAAAAACTGAAGTTTTCGGAAAACAAAATTTAATTAATATTTTATTTATTTATTTATTTAAGTGCAACTCGTTATGAAAGACACAGTTATTCATATTTTTACACGAAAACTGGAGCGATTATCCTATAAACTATTCTGAAGATGATGTACAATTGAAAATTTATTGTTTCTATTACAGGAAAAAGTTATTAATTTTTTTGTCAAGCAGTATCGAAATAGTGTTTGCCAAATTTCAACTGCTTCGTTTATCGAGAGAATTTTGAGTAAGCCCAAACTTCCAGCGGAAGAAATGTTCATTAAAGTATAATTAAGTTTTCTGGAAGATATTACTTCAATTAAACTGACCATTAACAAACTATGAGTATTCCATCTACATATTTTGATTCAGCGCTCACGTGGATGGAACTCCGGGGGCCTCAATCGGTCGACCGCCCGGTGTAACTCGCATGTTATATGCTGCTTATAAAAATATTTTGTTTACAAACATGGAACTTAGAAATATCAATAGGAAAATGAAAATGCAAAATTAGTCCATAATCATTTCTTTCGACGATGATAAGTAATTCAATAAGTAAGATAAGTAATTTTTGCAAATAAAGTCATGAAAACGTACCTGTGAAGTTTTGTGATGAAGAAAATAATATATTTCCTACTTTCTAAATCTGAATCAGTTAAATTTAACTGATTGCTTTAGCAATCAGTGAAAATTAACTGACATTCAGTTAAAAACTCACTGATATTCAGTTGAAAATTCACTGATTGATTCATTGATAAACAAGTTACTGAAATTTCAGTAAACGAAAAATTAACTGATTTTTCAATCTGCAACATAACCTCAAAGTGAGATTTGACTGAAAAATTAGTGAATTTTGACTGTTTTAGTTAAATTTCCACTAAATGAATCAGTGACTGACTTCTTGCTTCTGAATCAATTATTTTTAACCGATTCAGATTTCAGAGAGTATACGTAATTTATCAATATATATTGTAAAATTCGTTTGTTGATAAATCAAATTTTCATTTGAATATTTTACTTTGTAGTTTCCCATAAAAGAGTACAGTTAAATTAAAAGGGTAAATGAATATAACGAATAAATAATTTGAAGATGAAAGAACAAAATTGAGAAAAGCATTTCTTGACAATATTGCGAGTCGTACCGGCCGCGGCCCCGGAGTTCCATACCCGTGCGTGCTAGATCAAAACAGATTGAAAACTCACAGTTTGTTAATGGTCAGTTCAATTGAAGTAATATTTTCCAGAAAACTTAATTATACCCTAATGAACATTTCTTCCGCCGGAAGTTTGGACTTACTCAAAATTGTCTCGATAAACGAAGTGATTGAAAATTGTCTAGCACTATTTCCATACTGCTTGCCAAAAAAATTAATAACTCTTTCCTAAAATAGAAACAATAAATTTTCAATAGCACATCATCTTCACAGTCGTTTATAGGATAGTCCCTCCAATTTTTGTGTATAAATAATAATAACTGTGTCTTTCGGAGCGATTTGACGTGAAAATATTAATTAAATTTATTTTTTTCTGAAAACTTCAGTTTTGTTAGTTTATTTAAGAAACCATAACAGATACAACTTTTTTGTAAACAGAAGAAAGATGCGCCATGAAATTTTCTACAAATCGTAAGTTTAAAAATTTAATTTTCGGAAAAAAATTTTTAAAGCATCAAGAGCCAACTCGATGTAAATCACATGGGAAATTTCAATTCGATGTTGGCACCTCTAAATATTAATCGATTGAGCTAAAACTTGGTAGGCATCTTTCTCTCGTGTAACCTTACGAAATTACCAACATGGAGGACAACATTTTAAATTTTCGAAAAATAAGGACCACCCTATTGTACTTGCCTACAAGTACAACTTGTATCACTCAAGTACCTACCTAAGCTTTTTGTGGTAAAACAACCAGAAGAGGAATACAAACACTGGAGAATTAAGAAGAATAAGATGGTATCATCCCACCAAACAAGTGAGAGTGTGTCATTATAGGTCTATACTTTCAATTGTTTGATGAGGTGAAATCATTCTGATATCTACGAAAATGTAGTCAACGAATTATATACTGATGGCAGGGAGTTCTGGATATACATAGGAAGAAAAGAAGAATCATCATACCAATTGATCAGTTTCGTGTGTGTAAGAGAAAATATGACACTTATATAATATGGCGAAATAAAAATTTGCTTGTTTGTCACGCTTGCGCATGAATCAATTTTTATAATATACTTAACTATTATTTTTGCAGCATTTTTAATCGTTTTCAAATTCAACATGATTTGAAATCGTGTACTGTATTTTTGAATCTCCAAAATACATATACCCTCAAACCTCCATTTAACTCAGATTTTGGCATTGCCTTAGTTAAATGAAGGCAATCCTTGAGCGCTTCGTATGTAAATTTGTTTACAATAAGGGATGAAAATTCTTAAATAACGATGAAAAATTAATGAAAAAAGAATTTTCAACGAGTTTTTAAAAATACACTCATCTCTCGATTGAGCGCCGGCCTCGGGTTTGGTCGGCACAGAATCGGGCGCTATTAAAATCCAGTTTGAACCCGATTTAAAGCGACGAGCGAGCACTTTTATGTCAACCCTCAGGACCGCATATGTAGTCTCTGAATGTACAAAGGTATATGCCCAGAGAGTCGCGATGAAAACAAGTTCTGATGCGGCCCTGACTGTCCGAGCGATGAGCTTCAGTGTAGGGCGTCAAGGGACGCTCAGGGAGGCGGGAGACAGAAGCAGTCAAGCGTGAAGAACCTTGAAGCTGGCGCTCGACTGGGCGGAACTCAATCGAGAGATGAGTGTAAATGTAAAAGGCGAATTGATACTACTCGCTCTGTTGCTACTTGGTTGTTATGGTACGGCTTGACGGCCGTTAGGTGACGCTCCACCCTCGGGCTCCTTTCTCCCAAATGGTGCCGAGCGAAATTCTACGAATGAGATAAATGGAGGGAAGTAATATAGAGGTTCCAGTGTACTATAACCATTTTTGTGGAAACATAAAATTTTTTTTAAACTTTCCAGTATTATAATCAATATTTAATTTGTTTATTTTAATTTAATGTCAGATCTTCTACCACAAAATGTCGAAGGATACCCAGCGACAAGAGAGTTCTTGATGAAAGTGGTCGACATCCTGCTAGATTTCATTAAATCAACAAATGATCGGAATTCGAAAATTTTAGACTTTCACCATCCATCCGAAATGATACAGCTACTCGACTTGGAAATTCCTGATAGTGGAGTCACACTGCAGCAGCTCCTCATCGATTGTTCAACCACTTTGAAATACCAAGTGAAAACCGGTAAGTCTTAAGTAGTTTCAAACTGCAAAGAGTGCATATAAAAGAAACTCTTAGATAGGGGGGGGGGGGCAAGACGAGGTACCATAACTTTGGCTCCTTACTGACGTAAAAATATTCTATGAATAAAAATTTCCTTTTAGTAACGAATAAAGGCTAATAGTTTAGTAGTTGTGTGACAAGTCTAATTTTAAAAAAATTAATTAGGAAAAATATTATCCCTGGTTTTTTCGGAAATGGCGACGTATCCCAACTTTAGCCAATCCAAAAAGTTTGAAAAAAACATTTCACAATGAAATTAGTGGACTGAATTAAATGTTCTAATCTTGATTTAATGTAAGGAAAACTTTGAGAAATAGAATAGAGGAAAAAATTTCATAGAGCACAAAAATGGACAAAATGAGAAATAGAAAAGAGGAAAAAATTTCATAGAGCACAAAAATGGACAAAATTCAAAATTTGTTATTTTTTTAAACAAAAAAGATACAAAGAGTGTTTTAAAATTTTTATTTACTGCAGAAAAATTCAATTGTACTTTATATACTTACAATTTAGTGACTTTAAATACAGAAACACTTTAAACACACCACATCTTGCCCCCTACTTGGTACCCCGACTTGACCCAAATGAACACTTTCAGAAATAATGGCGTCATTAAAATCTGAAACGCGCTAGACACTTCTTCAGTGTCTTCAATTAAACCTATTTAAGTCGTCTTTAATGTAGCCTATTTTCCTACAAGTTTTCATTCAAGAATTTGAAGTTCTGGAACCACAAAGTCACTCAAAAACTCTAAGCGAATGTGCGAAATTAAAAAAATTTTTTACAAAAAACTAACATTCGCACAAAGACGCGTCAAATCTCCAACTTCCTTGTTTCACATCAGCTTCAACTTTTACCAAACCGCTAATAGATTAAAGCAGTGTAAAGCATTGAAACCATGGTCCCCCTTATGATCCCACCTATCCCGTCTTGTCACATCTTCCCCCTACCTACTTCTACATAGAAATAAAGTACTTTATTCTTTAGAAGTATTATATAACTATTTTTATACTTATTTCGCCATTCAGTTCAATTTTTAAGATAAAGAATGTCTATAGCATCAATACAAGCTAAAGTTAGTGTTAAAAAATTATGAGCAATTGCAAAGTGACTACAGACAAAATTATGGGTTATTTATAATTAAATATCAAGCACTCTTTTAACAGCAAGCTTTAACACTAAGTTTCCCAACTAACTTCCGCCGCGCGCTGACTCGTGAAGGGCGATAAGTCGCATAATTTCATATTCAATTTAGCATACGCACTCACAGGGGTAGAGATAAGGTGACTAAAGATACTTCCCGTCCACGATCTATAGCACCCTCAAGAATATTCGCGGGTGTTATAATCGTGCTGATAAATAGTCGAGGGAGAGACTGCTAAAAAAACTATACTTGCAACCTAAAATGGACTACACACAAAAATTCCTCTCTGTCACTGTCGATTTGCATTATAATAAAATTTGTTCTTTTTTTTCTCGAAAATACTGAAAATATTCAACAGTAGTAAGAAAGATAACACAAAGTATTTAAGTGAAAAGCTTAAACTCAATGAAAAATAAAATTTATTAGCAAAACTAAATTAGTAAAACTGAAGGCTATAGTAGCTTGTAGCCGACAAATAGGCTTATCAAAGTCCTCGAGAATCACACGGAAGTCGACCACAAATCCTCCCCGTCGGTGCCCGCGAAAGTTCGCTATCTCGGTAGGATTCGATTACCAGCTTGAATGGATGCTAATGCACAATGGCTACGAACGCTCAAATACCAAAGCTAACCAAACTTAGGCTAGAAATCTAACCAAACTGAATCGTCCGACTCCAGGGGTGCCGCCCTTCGCTATTGAAAGACGTGTGCCCGATACGTGCCCAGACCAACAAAAACTCGTTATTAGATTATGTACCCCATGCATCCAGCTCTCTCTCTCTCTTGCATTTTTTATGGACGTCTTTACCATTTTCCTTCATATGCCTATGAAGAACAGACTCTTTTATCTGCGTTTTATCGTGCGACTTTGTTATATGACAATGTTTCTTATCCTCTGCTAATGATAAATCATAGAAAAAAGAGTTCCTAAAAGGGCAGTATTTCGTAAAAGAATTATACAGATTTGTATATAATGGTGTAAATATTAAATATAGGTATATGTACTTTAAAGTACACTTTATTTTGAATAAGATTACCTTTACGTTTAGGTATAATGAGCTTGTGTATGTATAACTTTGTATTCGGAAATATCAAATTTGATCAAACGGAATCCGATTTAGAAGCAATTAGCTGCTGTACACGTAGAAACTTCCCAAAAATTCCAAAGTGGATACTTGCTGTGATCCAGGGGGAAGTCGAAAAATACTTTTGCGGCATTGGCGCACGTGGCATTGAAGCGTAGGGTGGTAAATTCAATGGGATCGGTGTAATTAAGAGCCATTTCTACACGATTTTCCCTTTTGTGGGGTGGAGTGAAACAGTAAATAGGGGCGAGCGTCAGAAAGAGAAGGGCCATCGGGTACCCTGTCTGTGTGTGTCTAAACTCTTAAAACTTACTGTACTTGAAGGAATTTAAATTGATAGCTTAGACTTATAGATCGATGCTAAATCTTTTAGGGCTAGTGATTTAGTAGAGGAAAGTAGACCAAAGTTGATCAGAAAAAATTCAAAGATAACTATTTGTGGAACAAATCTGAGAAGCAATAGTTTCAAACTTCTTAATTCTATAGATAACTCACACAAAGCGCATCGATCTCGCGTAACTCGGATCATGTAACATTTGTTATATGTATATATGAGTTTAGAGGAACGTTCTGTGCGAATAAGCAATAACGCGTAAAATAATATTTTGCAATTTTAATTAACATACAATTTATTTTTAAATTTAGGCTGTCTTGTTTGATAACATAATTATTAATTTCCATGAATTTTTACCGTGATCCCTGATAATACTGCTCGTAAAGTATCTAAACTGTACTCTGAGGTTTTCTGCCTTACGAATTGTATGATTGATTAGGAGGTACTAACGTTGAGCCAGGGTTACACACTTCTCTTCATACAAATCCTAAGCCCCTAATTTATCACTAACGGGGGTCTGCATGAAGCAGGTCTTTCCGTTCGACTTTTCTTTCTCTTCTCTTCTCTCCCTCCCCCCCTTCTCTCTTTTTCTTTCCTAAGAAAAGAGGGATCATTTTTGTTGTTGATCTTTTTGAACATAGAAGAATTATATAGCTAATAAGTTTTATAATATTATTTTTACAAGTTATCAAAGAATAAAAAAGTCCAAGTTTCCAAAGTCGAATTGCAAAAAAAATTAAAAGTTGCGATTTCAAATCAAGCATATCAGGCAAATTTAAATTAATTTAAGTTATAAGTTAAGGTTTAAATAATAAATTTGCTCTTCACCAAAGATAGGAGACCAAACTTCATACTTATGATTTGAAAGTAGTCGCTGCACCTAAAGTGCACTTCTATTTTCCTTTCTCTCGTGCAAAGTGTGCGAAACAGTGCTCTGATATGGCAAAGAATTGTGTTGAATTTTGAATTGTGATTTCATTCGTTTTTGAGTCTCATTTTTGTTGCATTATAAGGGGATGTGTGTTAAGAAACTTGCTCATCTCACTTGGTATGTAAGAATGAGATACTGAGACAGATTCATTCTTATTTGTTTTTCAAATTACTATACATGTCATAGAGTTTGAGAGCCTCTGCAAACAATCTAGTCGCGCAGCGATGCGTGTGACGCGCAAAATGCGGGCGCTCCGGACCATCGACCCTCGACCCTACGAAGCGCACCACCCCCGCGAGATCTGGAAAAAAGGACCGTCTACGTTCGCCCTTCTGGTATGATTCGCCCCACCGGACGCGTGCCTCGATCCGCCGACCAAGATAATTGCGAATAACAGTGCGACAAACGGCTCGGATAACACTAGTCGATATCTTGGATGGGTGGAGGGGGGATTTACGTCGTATCGCCTCGCCTGGATGCATCTTTTACGTGGACAGTGGCCCTTTGAATCTCTACTCCTTAAGGATTTTGTCGATAACGGAAATGCGGCTGTTGCCCCATTTCAAACACAACTAAATAAACTTGATAATCGTTTTCAAGGATCGTTTCCAATATTATTATATTTCTCGAAATACTTTATACTATATTTGAATTACTCCAAATACGCATGAGTAATAATTGCGATTAAAATATTGAAAATGCGTTCCTTGAGAGATATAGAGTGAGATGATATTTCTTTTCCTGAAAAGATCTATAGAAGAGATCATGGTAGATGCCTTTAGTTTTCGCTTGTTGCATTCTGGATTCTAAAGCTGGTGTTTTTCCTATCTGCAAGGGGAAACCAGCAGACCCCAAATACCAACGTTGGACGTCAATCAGAACGTAATTCCAGAAGATTAAACCTCTCTATTATTCGAGAAACTCGATATTCCCCGTAGGTATTATAGTGTATACGTCTGGATAACTTGTAAGCAACATTTTTGGAAAATTAATCCCACTCTTTTAAATCGGATGAGATTGTTTAAATGAAAGCAATTTCAGTTATTCTCGTACATACATCAGTGTATGGGTTATTTTAAATTAACTTTGGAACTTTTGTCCAGATGGAATAGTATTCTGTTAGTTTCTCTTTGGTTGCTCTGTAATTTAATTTAAAATGTATGCCGATCAAACTGCTTCAGAAATTTGCCGTGAGAGTAGTCCTGAAAGATTGCTTTCAATAAATTTCTACCTTTGTAAATAAATAAGTATAATATATAGATATAGAGATTCATCTTCCTCAGGAGGAAATCGGTGTGTGACTTTGAAACGTCGAGATGAAATAACATTAACGTTAACTTTGAATTGCAATATTTACCTATGTCAAATTCCGAAGATTATTTAAAATAATCCATATAATCGACATACTTCTTAATATACCAAGTATATGGCATAATAAAAACGGAAATCAATAAAAGGCTGCAAACTGGTAACGGGTGCTATTTTGCAACGATGCCGCTTCTAAAATCGCGATC
>JBAGKK010000432.1:12665-51975 GCA_037177015.1 Euceroptres primus | reverse complement strand
CTATCTAATCGGGAATTCAAAACGAAGGACAGAAAAGGTATTCTTAGGGATTAAAATTTTTGAATACTTTTTAATGCAAGTCTTCTTACCGGGAAATTATATATTTTTTATCGGAATGTGTTGTTACGACTAAAAAAAGAATTTATTATGTATTTTCAAAAAATTATTATTTGTTATTATTAAATTGTTAATAATTTCAATAACTTATATTATTATCTTTACAAAGCAAACCAATTTTATTTCCACCCAGTCTTTAATCTTTAAACTATAATAAAAGAATAATTCATTTTAATTCAAAAAATTACCTAGTTCAAAATATTTTTTATTTAAAAGTTAAAAAAATTTCTTTCTATTTTTTTATATCTAATATTTATTTTTTATTCTGTTATTCCTCATTTGTGCAAATTTCATTGCATTCTCTTACTTTATTGATAATTCTATAGTCAGATAGATAATAATTCTAGTTAGTCCTTAGGCTCCTTTCAAATAAATTTGTAGCGTGAATACTTTCAGTTAGTCAGAAGGCTCCTTTCAAATAAATTTTTAGCGTGAATACTTTTACAGATTCTTGTTTTAATGTTAATGAACCTAATGTATACTAAGGGAAATCATTTTTTAAAAATTTTCGAAAAAATTTACTTTTTTCGAAAGTGCCCTCTGCGTGGAGAATAACCCATATGTCGAACTTTTGTAAATGAGATATTATAAAAACATAAATAGACTTTCACTTGAAAATTCTAATAAAGATTCTGAATTAATTTTTCTCCCACAAAAATACTTTTAATTGATTAATAAACAAAATTCTCTTAATTTGAATCAGTGAAAATTTCTAGCTATTTAAATTAGTGAAATTTCACTGAGATTCGGTGAAATTAAATAGAAATTCAAATTTAATTGAATTTATTTACGTCGATAAGACAGAACTCGAAGATGGCGCCACAAAACGTAAAACACATTTGAACACGTCTACGGATTTATCCTCAGATGTAAAGAAATGTTTTGAAAAAATCCGTAGGATCTGAAGATTTTTTTTCGCCTGTAATGCATTTTTGGTCGATCTGAAGAAATTTCTTAAACTTCTAAAGATTTTTTACTTTTGACCTGACAGCACTGATTTTTGAATGAAGTTACCTGCAGTTACTAAAGGCGGGAATTTGCTACTTTGAATTGATTTAAATGTTTTCTTATGTAAAGCACAGAAACTTGTGAGACTACCTTTCATTTTTTTTATGTTTCTATTTGTGTCTGATTTTTTAGAGATTGGAAATTCGAGCTTAGTTATGCTCGAAAGGCAATTTTTGAGTGCCTGCCAAAAAGGAGATTTATCCAGACTTATTATTTTACAAAAAGATGTTAAAGATTGGTCGATAATTCGACACAGATCTTCTGGTGACAGCCCTCTGCATATTGCAGCTCGAGAAGGACACTTGAAAATTGTACAATTTTTATGTGAAGATTGGATGGAACAAAAGTGCATGATTGATGTTGTCAATTTGGAAATGAAAACACCGTTACATGAAGCCTCACAATTTTCGAGAAGTTTTGTTGTGGAATATCTTATTCAAAAAGGTTTTGACAATTGAGTTTTACATTTACTATTTTTTTTTCCAACTGCCCTTGATTTTCAAAATTCCGCAAAATTCTCTTCGCTAACAAATTTTTAATATTAGGAGCGTGTGTAAATTCTTTAAAACGTGCAGACTGGACACCTCTTATGTTGGCCTCCACAAAGTCAGGATCTGAAGCATATGTCTGCGTTCAATCTTTATTAAACGCTAATGCGGATCTATCTATAAGAAATAAAGATGGATGGACAGCCTTTCATTTGGCTTGTCGTTCTGGTGATCTCAGTATAGTTAATCTTCTATTAAAATACTCACCGAAATCTATTGAGGCTAAAAGCAATAATGGGCGGAATCCGTTACACATTGCTGGTAATTGCCATTTTCATTAATTTCCGATTATTGATTAGCAAACTTCAAATTTTTAAATTTATAATAGGTATCTTCTAATTTATAAACGTTTCAGCATTTCATGGATACAAAGACGTGATCGACCTGCTTGTATCAAAAAATCCAAAGTTGCTGAATTTTCGTGATTCATCTGGCTCTACTTGTTTGCACGAATCAGTTAAGAGTAAAAACTTGGAGGTAACAAAGCATTTAGTAGAACTTGGAGCTGATGAGACTGTTGTTGATGATGCAGGACAAAACATTCTTCATATTGCTGCTGCCACGGGAAACATTGATACTGTTAGGTTTATTTTGGAATGTAACTTGATTGATGTTCAATCAGAAGATCTGTTTCATATTACGCCATTAGTTATTGCACAAAGAAATGCTCAATACGCCGTTGTTGAATTGTTATTAAAATATATTTCTCATGATAAATGTACGGACATAGTTTAACCAAGTTTTAAGCAAGAGTTTTTTGTAACTACATCCATAATTTTTATAAAATAAAATCTCACTTGTCTTATTTAACTGAATGACTTTAAGAGACCATCTCAGTGTAAACATTTTTAAAAGTCAATTTTTTCTTGCATATTCTCAAAGTATGGGTCTTCGAAAATATTATGTGAAAGTTTGGTTGCAAAATTCGAATTGTTTTGGTCTTCCAAGGGCTGCATCTGGCTGCCGCGGTCGAACCACGCGTCACAACTCCCTGGACTCAAAAAAAGCCGGAAAAGCTCGTAGAGATGAAATTTCTGCTGAAAATGAGCGATTTGAAGAAGCCGAAGGGATATTGTATGGAGCTGGTATCGCTGATTGATCGTAAGTCTACATTTCATAGTTATGAAAATATCGTATTCGAAACTTTAAACTCGTTTTTCTCGAAACACCTTTTTCAAAACGGTGGAAACTCCTACAACCAGAGTTTTCAAACTATCAATCTCAAATTTTTACACGTCATTTTCTATGGTCCTATAGAAGCAAAACAAGCCAAACAGTCGTATTATCTAATAAATTAGAGAGAGGTGCCAACAATTGGGGGAGTACCAAGAATTGGTGCTCTTACCCTATAAACCAAAATTTCCCAAAAAATTTGGTGAAACTTTACATCCAAATTTCAAATGGTAGCCATTTTGTTAATTTTTATCGAAAAAATCCTCCATCGCACATATATTTTGTTTATTCAAGAAGATAAAAATTTACATTATGAAAATTGTTTTGTATAGGGGATAAGTGTTACTAATAAATGAAAAAAAATTCGGACCGATTATTCATCTTATTCATTGAAAAAGAAAATCATGAAAACTGACCATTTTTTCGGCCGTCATACTGAGATGGTCCCTTAATTCTAAGTTTAAAAACTTGACTGATGAATACTCTCCCTTACATATATATTTATTTTTTGATAACTAATTTAAAATTTAAATCAACTGGAGAGATTTATTTTTAGACAAGGAATTCGGGGAAGATGAAAATGAATAAATGCTGAAATTCTTCAGAGATTGGTACACATATATTTATTCTGTTTTTGTTTCAGACAGTCTTAGAGAAGCATATAAAATGAATAAACAAGATTATTACAAGTCTGAAATTTATACAATCCTTGCATCATTTCGTTTCAGTGCGCAAGAAGGTAAAAAAAAAGAAACTCAACATATCCAGAGCTCCATTTGTTCAAATTCATTAGGTCTTAAAAAGATTTGTTCCTAGTAATCAAGGACATAAAAGTTTCCGGTAAAAAAAATACTTCTAGAAAAAAAATAGAAGCAGTTGCCTGCCAAAATGGTGTTTTGGGAGGTAGTGAGGGATAAAAAAAAACTAAGAAACATTGAACGAAATAAACCGAGTATAAATAATCATGTAATTATTTTGTTTTGCGTGAGCGGAAATGGAATATTAGCTTATAAAAGAGCTAATTATAAAACATGCATTGTATATTTGTCTCTCTGGATTCAATGCGGCGTATATCGATTTAAAATGACACTGGACTCCGTTAGACGGAAAACGCATTGGTGACAAATTTCTTTCGCCGTCGCTCCTACTCTAGTGGAATCTTTATAAATATCCAATGATTATTTGGGACTTTTTAGTATTTTACCTCATTGCTTAGTATTTACATACCAATTACGTTCGGTACTTAAATTAACTTTACGCGTCTCTCCTCGTGATAATTGTAACGTGAATTTTTTCACCATTCATACTTACATTACAAGTATTCAACCATTATGTACAATATTTACAGAGCTCGAAGAAACACTTCGACAATAACGCGGTACATTAAATTAATTCGCAACGTAATCGGCATAATTGGTTCCCTATGCACAAAAAGGTCATCAATTATTCTCCAGTTTCCTGGACTCGTCAAGATCAGATCTGTTATTAAATGAAATATACAATGGAATGCTAGAAATTAACAATTTGTCTTTAAAATGAAATATTTAAATTTCGTTTTGTTGCAATATAAAGTACAAATGCGCTTCTAGTAATAAATTAATTTTAAAAAATTTTCGTCAAGTCATAAGAGCAAAATGAACTCTAAACACGTCGTTTTTTTAAAGTCTGATTTATATGATAAGTTGTTTTTCACAATGCTGCGATGGGTGCTTATATTTCAGTGCAAAAACACCTGGGAACACTTAACATTTAACACAGTTGTACGTCTAATGCAGTTATCAATATCATATATCAGAGCAAAGTTCATGGATAAACGGTTGATTTGGAAATAAATAAAGCATCGACAACGCTCATCGAGGATATTAGAAACTACTTAGTCACACATATTTTGATAATTTGTTCCTAATCTCTTTTAGTCTTTTGCTTTCAGATGTTCTCGAGCGATTTAGCGATGCACACAACGTGAAATATACGACATTTCGTAATTTATACATTAAAAACGTTTAATGAGTGTTAAAAAAATAAATATAGATACATTTTTTAAAAAATAGTAAAAAACAGTGACTATGTTTTGCCTTTTCCTCTTCGCTTGGAAAATTGCTTATTCTTATATCTCCCTTACATACTTGCGTCATTAGTACACGGTTTACATACATATACATACAAATATATTTATTTATAAAAATAACATTCTGGGACCAAAACATAACATTCCAAAGAAAATATACAGAGAAAGGGTCAAAGGGAACCAGACGCGTCAATCGATAAAAGAATCAATTGAATTGAAAAATCAGGCTTGTTACATAATATCACATAATCGGGCAGTGTCTTACAAAAAAATACAAAATAAAATTACAAAAAAATCTGTATAAGGAAATTGTATAAACAAACCTAAAAAAAAGTCTATCTAATTATGTTTTAGATAATTTCACCTTGGCGCTATCTTAAGCCTACCCTAGATATTGATCATAAAAACACGTATTTCAAGAATTCTTGTGTAAAAATAAGAGTTAGAAATGAAATATAATTTTAGCGTCAATAAGTTAAAAGGTAAAATTAACAAATTTCTTAAATTTTCACAATGAATCTTGCTACGTGCTTTTGGCCAATACACTTATTTTTGACTCAATTGTCTTAAAATCATTGAGCGTGTTCTGAAAATTCTTTTATCGATTGCCACCTCAGCGGCATGATTGAAAACGAGTTTAGGGTAAGTCAATTTCCGCCTTTTTGAATAAAGTGCAAAACATCTTTTCATTTTATTCTCAGCACTCGATAAAGATTACAAGTTACGAAATCAAGTTTCCATAATTAGCTGGCAGTGGGCGATATCAATATCTTTTATTCAAATTTATACAACAATAAAAGCAACAATAAATAAGAGCGAGAGGAAGAAGTAGAAAAGAATAATTCAATACTAAAGAAATAAAATACTAAAGAAATTCCCACCAGGGCCCTTAAAAAAGCAATCACTCGAGCTCTGAGAAATAAAAAGCATTGCACTTCGGGTCAAAGTATCGCAACTTGACTCAGCTCTTTAAGACGTTGAGGATTAATTGTAAACTAAGGAGACCCGATGACAGTCCTTGAGCTATAGAAGGTCGACGAGCCGCTTTACAGTCACAGTTAAAACGATTGTACGGCGCACTGCGGTGAAAATCCATTTCATCTCCTTCTCCGAAAAATCCGCATCGGAAAGAAGCAAAGACAAAGATTTTCGTGCGACTGCAATCCTATAAGTTAATGATATTCCACGTCAGAATCCGTGATTTGAATGCAATCAATTCCTAATGCACACGTTTCAATCGGTTCTTCGGCAAGATACATGCGCATGTATCTACTCGAGAAGGAGGTCCGCTAGTTATGATACAGGACTCGATACTTAATCACAGATACACTCACTCGCTCGAATCATACTATCGATTTCGCAACCACCGCTCCGAGTTACATTACGCACTCTTATCACACGCAAAATGCCCTCGTCCAGACGGCACCTCGCTTGTGGTGACCTCTGTTGAAAATATCACACTCAACCTGAACATCCTCTACTTTTACCTATTTACATAAAAATAATTACACTTTAATAAAATCGCAGTAACAAATTCAAATTCGTTTGTTGCGTTTCACAATATCCTCCCAGACTAATTTCTCTACATCATTAAATAAAACTCGAAGCAAAAGTTGAGGACGCCTCAAATCTCAGTGAAGGTTCTCCACAAGGCTGGACGACAGCACGTCAGTCGGCGTAATACCTCATTTCGACCCGCGAAAATATAAACGCCTATCTCCCTCCTATGGTCACAATATGGCTAAGATTCTCGGCAAATCGTCTAGGTATCGCTTGAAACCAGACTTGAGCTACACTCGCACTAGTCTAAGGTCTCACCTGACAATCCCTTATGAAAATTCCTCAAGAAAACTACAAGTTTAGATCTCTACTTTTCGCAGTAAGCTTAAATCATGACTATTTCGAATTTCTTTACAAAAGCCTTCTAGTAGTAATTGAAGAATTTTTTCCAGGGACTCGTCACTAAGACTTTTTAATTCGAAACGAAACTGGCGATCGTACAGCAGCTCTGTACCGAGGGGTCTTTCGAGTCCAAAGCGTCACGCTTGAGGAACCTCAAATTCGTCAACTCACGAAAGAACAGAAACTTTTGCACAAGAGAATCTAATGTAGATTTCCCTAACATTCGCTGTAGGATGGCGGCGGAATTCCGCGTCCCGTGTACATGTCGGTTTGAGGCTGCAGATGACAGACGACAGTGTGACCGTCAAGGACAGCGACAGTCCTCGTGTGATCTTGTGGAGAAATACCGTAAGTGCCAGGAAGTCGTGGCAGTTCACCCAACTCGTACCTAGCTTGCTGTCGTCGAAGTTTCTCCCAGCAGGCGTTTAGCGACCTCTCTTGAGCTGGACTGTACTCTGAAGGGTCGTAATGGGCAATGCTACGATCAGCGGTCTGCCCATAATGATTTAAATTTCGATCATTCGCTGGAGAGTATGGGATCAAGGGTCTGTGATCCCCATAGCTTCGAGAAGACTGTCTGCTCATGTCGCTCTGTCGTCTGCCATCTTCATCCGACATGTCGGACACTTGAATCTCACCTCCACGCTCAATCTCCTCGTACACCGGATCATCTTCTCCCACCAGACCTCTCGTTAGAAGCATATGCTGACCATGATGGTGTGGATGCATCTGATGATGGCCACCACGTCCGTCTCGAATTTCCGTGTACGTGTGATTGTAGGGAGAGGCTGCTCTTCGTCCGGTTGTTCTGGTGCCTATCTCATCGCCTCCTGCTCTCCGTTCCCGTGTTCTTCCTGAGTAACCCTGCAAGGTCATCGAGCCATGAGTTCGGGGCGACTCTTCTTGCTCCGACCCACCGTGCCCAGAGTCACGAGAGTACGATTTAAAAGAAATGTTCTGTTGGGAAACAAAATAAAATTGATAAGACATCTGGGCTTGTTTCATTAATCAGGGTGTCTAGCGTTTCTCCTAAAAAAATTCCAGGACTTTTCCAGGTTTTCCAGGTAAAAAAATAATTTTTCCAGGTATCATTTTTTAATTACCACCATAAACTTTCATGGAAAAAATCTTTTTTTCTTGAACCTGTACGATATAAATAATTTATATAACTAAATGAATCATATAAAATGTATATTATACGATTTATGAAATTCTTGAGTTTAACTAACTATTTATCTGTATAAGATCAAGAAACTATTTTTTAAGAAAATACTCTCTAAGAAGAATGAGTAGTTTTCTACTTAATAAATTATTTAGTAAACGTTTCCACTAATCTTTAATAAAACGATTACTATTTTTCAGTAAAAAACTACAAATTCATTGAGTAAACTAACTAAATGAATTTATTAGGAAGCCTTACACGTATAGCCTTAAGTTCAACCCAAAAATGCTTGCACATATAGTTTCTCTTTTGTGCGTGTTTCGGGGATGCCCCCCGGTTATTTTAAGCCAGGAAAGAAAAAAATCGTACTACGCGTTTTTGAGGAAAAAGATTTTTCATTTTTAACAATGAAAAATATCATTTTTATCGAAAACGACGCAAAATATGAATAGCAGTTCATAGTTAAAAATTGTTTCTCTTCCTAAAATCTATAAAATTAACCTTACCAGATTTTTATCGTGTGTATTTTAACAAACTTTTTTTTTAAATTGGAAAAAACGCAAAACAATTGACTAAAATAGCACTTAGTTTACCGAATTTTAACATGTTTGTTTTTACTTTAGTAGCAATGTGAAAAACATTTCATATGATATTATTAAGTTTCCTAAGCTTCAAAGTAGAGAAAAATTGAGTTTTATCTCTAAAATTGAAGAAATATCGTTTTTAACGATTAAAAATCTCATTTTTCTCGAAAACGAAGCAAAATAGTAATAATAGTAATAGTAATAATAAAGTAATAGTAATAACAGTTCATAGTTCAAAATTATTCTCCTTTCTAAAATCTATAAATTTATACCCTCACCAGAAGTTTATCTTGTGTATTTTAGCAGATTTTTCAAAAAAAAAAAAAAAAAAAAAAAATAGAAAAAATCGATACAAGCTACTAAAATAGGCTTTAACGTAATTCAACATTTTATTTTTAACGTTTTTAACGTTTCCTTTTAGGTCAACAACAATGTGAAAAACATGTTTGCTCTTTGCCACTACAAAAGTTGTCATATATTTAAGACATTGAAGATAAAATGTTAAAGTTCGTTGAACTAAATCCTACTTTAGTCCATTTTTATCGATTTTCTTTAATTTTTTGAAAAAATTGGTTGAAATATACAAAATAAAAATTTGGTAAGGGTATAACTTTATAGATTTCAGGAAGTTTGAAATGTGAACAAATTTAAACTATGAACTGCTATTCATATTTTGCGTCGTTTTCGAGAAAAATGAGATTTTTAATTGTCAAAAATGAAAAAACCTTTTACCTTAGTACGATGTTTTTTTTTCTTGGATTAAAATAACCGGGGGGCATCTCGGAAACACGTGCAAAAGAGAAACTGGATGTGCAAGCAGTTTTGGTTTAAACTTAATTGAAGCTAGGCGTGCTTACTAAGTGAATATGTAGTTTTTTACAAAAGCTTACTAAAGCAATTGATAGACGACTTCTCCCGATTTCATTCCGGGTTGCTACAAAATTCCAATTTCAAAATTCCCTGACTTTCCTGACCAAGTTTTCATTTTTCCATACCGTTATCAGCCGTTATAACTAAAATTATAATTATTTAATACAGGGATCACAGTGGTTCAGCAGTTTAATTTTTAGGGAAAATAGGGGATTTCCTTTTCGAAAAAGGGGATTTTTAAAAAAAAGGAGGGAAGTTTTTTCTTTTTAAAATACCAAGGAAGCTGCAATTATCCAGAATCTTTTTAAAAAATTTTAAAATCTTAGATTCCTGTCTAGAATCTAATAAAGCACTCCTCTTTCTAAACTTTCAGAATCTTTGGAATGCTCTAAAATTTTTTTAAATCCTTCATGACTTTTAGACTTTTCAACAAACTTTTAAAATCTTCTAGAATATTTTTAGTTTTCCATAAACTTGTATATTCATTTAATCTTTTAAAATTCAAAAAAGTTCTCTACAATCTAGATTTCTGAGTATTTTAGAATCTCGCAAATTCCTGGTTCTTTTAAAATCTTCCATACAGTTCTAAAATCTTCTAGTCTCTTCCAGACTTTTTTTTTGAAGACTCAAAAAGTCTACAGAATTTTAGGAAGATTCTCAAAACAGTCTAGAAGATTCTTCAAGATTATTAGTCTTTTGAGGGGGTTCTAAAGGATTCTGCAGAATTCTGGAAATAAGAATAATGTGCTTGAAGTTCTGAATGTTCAAATAAACGAATTCTTTATTTGATTTTGTTTTAAAATCAATTTTGTTCTAACATATTGGTTTATTAATATAGAAACTAATGTAATGATAAAGAAGCTCATGATATTTCTCCTTATTTTCTAGATTGAACGATATTTCAAGATAAATTTGAGTTATGAAAAAAAGTTCGATCATTTGAACATTCAAAACTTCAGGTACATTTCAGAATATTCTTGACGATTCTAGAAGATTTTAAAAGATCATGAAAGAGTTCAGAAGATTTTAGACTATTTTAGAAGATTCTGGAACATTCTAGTATATTTTGTAGAATATTAAAGAATTTTCGAGAATTCTTTAAGATTGTATAAGATTATTATAGATAAATAAAATTATTTAGAATCCAGAAGGTTTTAAAAGATTATGGAAGAATTTAGAAGGATCTAAATCATTGTAGATTTTCAAACAGTCTAGAATATTTTGGAGAATTTTTACAGATTTCAGATAAATTTTGAAGATTCTAAAGAATTTGAGAGAATTTTGGTAATCCTTTGTAGACTTTGGAGGATTCTAAAAGATTCTGTGGAAAATTCTGGAAGGTTATGGAAGTATTCAGAAAATTTTAAAAGATTCTGGAAGAGTCTAGTATATGTTGTAGAATATTGAAAAATTTTGGGATATTATTTTATAAAATTATTGTAAGAGAACTCAGAAGATTCTAGAAGAGTCTCAAATATTTTCGAGAATTTACAAGAATTTTAAATAAATTTTAAAAATTCTGGAAGGAGACTTTCGCACATTTCGAAATTTTGGAAATTATGGGATATTTAGTGAAACATTAAAAGATTTTTTGAATATCACAAGTTTATATTTCTCATAATTCTTGGAAAATTATTCGGAGATTTAAATATAAAAAGGCTGTGTAAAAACGCATTTTATGCACACTGTGTAAAAAAAAAGTGATTTTAGAAGATTTGAACAATAAAAGGGGAAAGGTGGAAAAAATGGGAATAAGGGACTGACTGTGATACCTGATTTTTTAATATTATAACTATATAATTACAACAACTGTTAAATTATAACTATTGAGATATAATTATAATTTGTTGAATCAAAAAAATTCCCTGACTCTTTGAAAGTTTGCCCTAACTTTCCTTAATTTTCCCTGGCCATTTTTAAATTCCCTGACTTTCCAGAATTCTCTGACCTGTCATTTGAAAAAAAACTACTCATTCAAATTTAGAGAGTTAAGAATTCTAGGACTATGAGTGAAATTCAAGGACTTTTTTAGGTTTTTCCAGGTAAAAAAACATTCAAGGACTTTTCCAGGTTTTCAAGAATTTCCAAGACGCTAGACACCCTGCATTAGGTTACTACTTCTGTGCTGAATAGTCTTATCAAGGGACCATAACAAATTAATTATTTATTTCTCGAAAGGCTTTAATCTGCAATTTTTCATTTGGAATAAAAAAAATAAATTCCTAATCATGACTCCGATAATCTAGAAGCAAGGAGCACGGGAGCAAAATTCCCCGATATTTCTATGGAATTTCTTTGGAGTTTCCAAGAAAAATGCAAAAAATTCTATGGAACTCTGTACTCTACACTTGCTTTAAAAATATGGTTTTTTTGTACCAAATGAAATAATTCATGATAAAGCCCATTGAAAAAAATAATTCCTATTCTATGGAACTCTGTACTCTACACTTGCTTTAAAAATATGGTTTTTTTGTACCAAATGAAATAATTCATGATAAAGCCCATTGAAAAAAATAATTCCTCAGGGTTTCTTTTGTAAACACACCAAATCTTGTTATGATTGCATTCTTATTTACATTCACACATTGTATTTCTGATCAGATGCGTTCAAAAAAGTGTAATCATTCAAGAAATTAAGAGCCACTCAACAAATATAGGGCGAAGAAACTAAAAAATGAAGATCAAGTGTACTGAGAGAATCATAGTATAAAAATTGCACACAATCATGACATTTGTTTGCTGGTTTCTTTCAGCTACTCTAACTTAAATAACCAAATCTAGTAGAACGCTCAGTGTCAAGCAAGTGGGAATATTTACAAAAATTAATTTATTCCACCTCATCTAGCTCTATCTTACAATATTTGTTTTTTATCATTCCTCTTAAACCTGGTTAATTCGACTTAATTATTAATCAACTATAATTAGCTGTTTCAGCTAATCATCAGCTAACTTTAGCTATCTTAATCATTATTCAATTATGATTAGCTGTTTCAATTATCAGCTAACTTTAGCTAACTTAATCATTAATCAATTATGATTAGCTGTTTTAATTATCAGAAAACTTCAGTAGATCAAGGTGGAATAAAGTATCAACTTTTGAGGTATGGAGTATCATGCAAAAGAAGAACAGACAAAAGGAGGTGATTAGACTCCTTCAGGCTATAAAGCACTTCTTTTTTGTGCGACTCGTGAATTAGGCATTGTGATGAATATGGATCTCGCAGACCTTGGGTGCGAGAAAAAGTAGAGTTAGCATTAGTAGTAGCGTGGCCCAATAGCCATGAGTTAGTTACCTTCCACATGAGGTTTTTGTTAAGGGGTCCCCAGGTGGCAGTGGCAGATTTGGGGATATTGGGAGCTGAAGGGAAGAAGGCGTTACGGGCGTGGGGCAGCGTGGCCACGACATGATTCTCTGACGTGGAAGTTTCATTTGGTACAGCGACTGCTGCTTGCCTATCAGTAGTTGGCCAACCTCGTCCGGACACCAAATACTGTAAAGCAACGGTTAGCCATTCTCCTTAATCATTCGTGATTTTTTCGCCATTGTACCTTGGTCCCATTCTCATGAATTTACTTCATGTAAATAATAAAAATATCTAAATCTATTCGTTTTATAATATCGAGCATTTATAATAAAAACAGAGAACATATACAAGAAATAAAGCTAGATGAGCGATAAACCGTTCTCATTTTTTAACGATTCTACCTTACGAATAAAAAATGTATTAACTAGTCCTAAATTCCACCAGAGCTCAGTTTGTAGTAATTCTATGGAATTCTTAGGCTCGAAATCTTTTTTAGGATTTCTGAAACATTTATGCTATTATTGTTTTACATGAAATGAGATGACATGATTATGCAAAGTAATTTGATAACAGGAAATATTTAGTCGTTTAAGAGGATTTTGTGTCATTTAGTATCACGTGTCAGTTCGCCTCGAAACAACTGATGATTCTATCCCAACGAACACGTTGTTCGTGATAAGTGAAGTGGATTCCGCTTAGGCTTTGGAACGAATCTATAGCGATCTATAGAGATATGCGACGTCTGCACGCACGCACACTCTCTACTTGTCCGAAATTACTGTACGCGTTTCGCGTGACCTATAGAGGCTGGTCACGCGAGATTTTCTCGCGTGATAACTGATAGCGTTTTATCAAAGATTTTAGGTAAGAAATTTGTAGCGCGAGCTATGAAGCAAAATTAAAACTCGAAAAGGAACTGGGCAAACTTTGAAAGATCTGGGTGAACTTTGAAAGATCTGGGTAAACTTTGAAAGATCTGAGTAAATTTTGAAAGATCTGGGTAAACTTTGAAAGATCTGGGCAAACGTTGAAAGATCTGGGCAAACTTTCAAAGATCTGGGCAAACTTTCAAAGATCTGGGCAAACTTTCAAAGATCTGGGCAAACTTTGAAAGATCTAGACAAACGTTAAAAGATCTAGGGTCATGAAGTGAAAAAAATGATAGGTTCAAGTAAACTGGAACAAAATATGATGGGGCAAAGTACAACAGTCCACGTAGATTTAAGCGAGAATGGATTTCAAACAAATTGTTCGATTTCTAACATTCGATCTATCTCAAAAGTTAACCCGGAATGGCGTTTTCAGGTACCTGGTGTTGTAAAACTCGTTGAGAGGTCTTAGGATGACTGTATTGTTGGAAGAGGCGTTGGGATATGTTGGAGCAAACAGTGTTAAAAAGTTTCCAGTGCAGAACAAGTTCCAACGTAGTTTGTAATCGATTTTACTGTTACCAGTACTGAAGCAAACTCCTTGGGCTTCGTATCAAGTTTAGCTTCTAGGGAATATGACGTAAAATTTCAAATAATTTGATTTTCAACCGATATTGAACTTCTTTCCACTGGAAATTTTTTAATAGAATTGTGTGAATGGTGTGCGTGCATGAGTGAGTATGCGTAATAGCTATGTATCTTACAGTGCGTCCCAAAAAACAAGCACAGCATCTCTAAATCTTTAAATTTCTAAATCAAGTAGTTTTTCTCAAACTATTCTCAATAAGCGATTTTGAGATGTTATCCTTATTAAATGGTAATGATAGGTGGAAACTGAAAAGAGCAATTTTCAACTTTCGTTTCTGCAAAAGAACAATCTCTAGTCTCTATATACAAGTTAAATCGATTGAAAGTTTTTGGCTGCTCTTTTCTGCTTCAATTGTCTTGTACATTACGAATCTTTCAAGCACGGACCAGTTCCTCACTGGTTTTTCTCCGATAGGAACAAATACGGATCTGAAACGAAGGATAAACCGTTCGAGAACATAAGTTTTGTTAAGTGTTTTGTACAGTGCGAACAAAGTAACCGGCAACCGCGTACACCAAACCCCGCCGCAAAAGAAGCAGAAGAAAATCACCACTGGTTAGTAAGAGGTCTTGTTGAACTTGTAAATATCTTGTACTCTTGTGTGCCTAGCGTGTGATTTAGCTCAAAAGTGCATCTACTAGGTAGTAGGCTTTTTAAATTTACGAGATAAACGTCATGCGGGTGAAATCGCGTAGCCGTGACAGTCCTGCTAGAAAAAACGGATCGAAGCCAATATACAAAAAACTGATGAAAATCAGCTTCCATCTGAATTTTCCAAATAAAAAATAATACTCGTGTAACCATCATTAACTTTTCTTTTATATATACAATCAGTTAAAATGAATAAACTGCAAACTCGTACGACCTCTCCGGTGTAAAATTTTCTGAAAACTTATGTACATTTTAAACATCTTGTTAAATGAACCAGGGAAAAGGGGATCCTTGTAATTCAATACCCTGTAACAAACTTGGGGTCACACATTAAAAAGAAAAAGAAAAAAACATAGGCAAATAGTGAGATGCAGTTCGAAAAACAGGTAACAATTCAAAGTTAAAATTGAAAAACCGAGGGAGAAATCGATGCAAAGGAACAGCCCACGTTTCGTGAACAAGCTGATCAATAGTCAACAGTAGAAAATAAGGAAATCGAGAAAAGTCACGGCCCGGAAATGAAAGTTAATCGATGTCTAGAGACAGAGAGAAGCAAGAGACCTCGAGCGGATTTTTTTCTGGTTTGGTGTATAAGCGGTCTTTGGATACCTTGTTGAGCGGGATGCCTATTGTGGTTGCTAGGTGCCATCATATGTAACTGGTGTGGCCCCACTGGCGACCTCAGCGACAAATTGTTCAAGTTCACGTTTATCGAAAGATTCGTATTGTTACAGGCTGCTGTCAGGTTGCTGTGATTGTTCGGTGAGGTACCCACATTGGAAGCCGCGTGCGGCGACAATCCGGAACTATCCGTCGTCGGTGCCGAGGGATTGGATGACGTATTGTGAGAACCAAAGTCTTTCCCACCGTTAGCTCCTGCGCCAACTCCACTGGTGCCCGAAGATCCACCTGAGCTTCCGGTCACCGTCTTCGAACACCTCAAGCACTTCGGTAGCCAGGACTGTCTTCGGATGAACTTTCGGTATTCTTTTTTCACCTGGAATAATCAAATGACACAATGTTCACAAATGTTATGAGGATTCAGACTTCATACACATTCAAATATAATAAAGATTTAAATATCATGGAAGTTTAAAGCAGGGTGTCTAGCGTTTCTCCTTAAAAAAATTCCAGGACTTTTCCAGGTTTTCCAGGTAAAAATAAATTTTTCCAGGTATCATTTTTTAATTATTACCATAAATTTTCATGGGAAAAATATTTTTTTCCTGAAACCTGTACGATAGAAATAATTTATACAACTAATGAACCCTGTAAAATGTATATTATACGATTTATGAAATTGAGTTTAACTTACTGTATTTATCTGTATAAGCTCAAGAAACTATTTTTTAAGAAAATACTCCTTAAAAAGAATTAGTAGTTTTCTACTAGATAAGTTACTTACCTAGTAAGCCTTCCACTAATCTTTAATAAAAAGATTACTATTTTTCAGTAAAAAAAAACTACAAATTCATTTTGTAAACTAACTAAATGAATTTATTAGTAAGCCTTACTAAGTGAATATGTAGTTTTCTACAAAAGCTTACTAAAGCAATTGATAAACGACTTCTCCCGATTTCATTCCGGATTGCTACAAAATTCCAATTTCAAAATTCCCTGACTTTCCCGGATAGTCCAGTCAAATTAGGATTTCTGCTGGAACAAATTAGAAGCAAGCTGATTTTTGTCTTAAAATGTTTGAATGGACGTCCTTTTGAAGACCTGAAAAGTTCGAGACTGAATACTTAAGCAAAGATTTTGTTATTAACAAAAAACGTAAAATTGCAAAATTTTTTCAACACATTTGCTTGGATTGTTACTTTCGATTAAAAGATAGGTAAAAAGTGTATAAAACTTTGTTTTCAGGACATAAAATAAGCTTTAAAATGAGGTCTTAGCGAATATCCTACGACAAATAGTTTACGAGATATGTATTTGTTAATTACCATTGTCCGTTTTTCATTGAAGACAAAGCGATAATAAATTTTCATTGTTGCAAAAAAATCGCGATCGGGTTTGGATTCTCAAATTGGATAATTCAAAGTATTAAAAAAATTTTTTTCTGGATTTCAGAATCCAAAAATGACAGAGTAGTGAGGGTCACTTTTTTTTAAACATTCATATATTGTAAAAAAATCCGTTGAGTTCAATTTTTCTGAAATGTTTAACAGATTGTGCATCTTCAGGAAAAAGTATATTTAAGATGTCAACAAAATTTTCACATTGCCTATAACAAATCATTATTTCCAAATTTAAAAAAAATTCTATTCCAATTTAGCGTAGGTCTGCAAAACTGTTTATAAAATTTTTTTAAATAATATTTTTTTTAACGAATATATTGCACGCAGGACTTTTTGGAAAAATAATAATTAAAATCCACCTTCCTCAATGGTTATACCCAATTTCTTTCAGATTTTTCTCGCAGCTGTAAGTATGGGAAAAAATTATTGCTTATAACGATTTGTTATAAACAATGTAAAAAATTTTCTTGACATCTTAAACATATTTTTTCCTGAAGATGCACAACCTGTTAATATTTCAGCAAAATTAAACTCAACAGATTTTTTAAAAATAAAATATGAATGTTTTTAAAAAAAGTGCCCCTCCCTCTGTCATTTTTGGATTCTGAAATAAAAAAAAAATGTTTTTTAATACTTTGAACTATCCAATTTAAGAATCCAATAGCAAAAACCCGATCGCGATTTTTTTGCAACAATAAAAATTCATCATAGCTTTGTCTTCCCTGAAAAACGCAGAATGTTAATTTTAGGAAGATTCTGAAAACAACCTAGAAGATTCCTCAAGATTTGGAGAGGGTTCTAAAGGATTCTGCAGAATTCTGGAAATCCTAAAACAATTCAGAATAATGTGCTTAAAGTTTTGAAAGTTAAAATGAACGAAATGTTTATTTGATTTCATTTTAAACTCAGATTCGTTCCAAAATATTCGTTCTAAATATCGTTCTCAATATTTTAATATAGAAACTAATGTAATGATAAAGAAGCTCCTGATTTTCTAGATTGAACGATATTTCAAAATAAATTTGAGTTAAGAAAAAAAGTTCGTTCATTTGAACGTTCAAAACTTCAGGTACATTTCAAAATATTCTTGACGATTCTAGAAGATTTTAGAAGATCATAAAAGAGTTCAAAAGATTTTAGACGATTTTAGAAGATTCTGGAACATTCCAGCATATTTTGTAGAATATTAAAGAAGTTTTTAGAATTCTTTAAGATTGTATTAAGAATTTGTTAAGATTGAATAAGATTATTATAGATAAATAAAATTATTTATTTAGAATCCAGAAGGTTCTAAAAGATTATGGAGGAATCCAGAAGAATCTAAATGATTGTAGATTTTTAAACAGTCTAGAATATTTTGGAGAATTCTAACAGATTTCAGATAGGTTTTGAAGATTCTAAAGAATTTGAGAGAATTTCTGTAATCTTTCTTAGCTTTGGAGGAATCTAAAAGATTCTGTAGAAAACTCTAGAAGGTTACGGAAGTATTCAAAAAATTTTGGAAGATTCTAGAAAAGTATAATATATGTTGTAGAATATTAAAAAATTTTGAGATATCATTTCATAATTATTAATTTATTATTTATAATTTTTATATATTATATTGTAGAACCCAGAAAATTCTAGAATAGTCTCAAATATTTTGGAGAATTTTCAAGGATTTTAAATCAATTTTAATGATTCTGGAGGATTTTAAGAGATTTTAGGAGACTTTCGTAGATTTTGAAAATTTGGAAATTATGGGATATTTAAGAAAACATTAATGGTATGTAGTACATAATGACGTCACGAATTACCGACCGATTTTTCATTTACATTCAGTAGGTTTATTAAGACAGAAATGAAAATATAATACTGAAATTTTGGGAAATAATAAGGAATCAGAAGGAATATATTTAGGCATAGATGTCTGGTGCATTTAAGTTTTTATTTCGAAAAAGAAAATTTTTCAAAAATAATTTTTTTCTAAATAGAAATTGAAACGCGCCAGTCATCGATTCCTTGATATACTCCTTATCATTTCCTCAAATTTCAGTATTATATTTACATTTCTCTCTTAATAAACCCGCTGAATATAAATAAAAAATCGGTCCGTAATTCGTGACATTATTATGTATCAAATATCCTTAAAAGAGTTTTTAAATATCACAAGTTTCTATTTCTTCTAATTCTTAGAAAATTATTCGGAAATTTGCATATAAAAAGGGGAAAAAGGGAGAAAAAGGAATGAAAATATAAAAAAAGTTTAGGAGAAAATTAGAAGGGAATAAAAGGTATATGGGGGATAAAAGGTGAAAGGGAGATAAAAGGTGAAAGGGTGAAAAAAGGGGAATAGGGGACTGTGATCCCTGATTTTGTAATATTGCAATTATATAATTATAATAATTGTTAAATTATAAGTATAACTATTCAGATATAATTATAATTTGTTGAATAAAAAAAATTCCCTGACTCTTTAAAGGTTTTCCCTGACTTTCCAGAATTCTCTGACCTGCAGCAACCCTCTCATTTGAAGAAAACTACTAATTCAAATGTAGAGAGATAAGAATTCCAGGAATATGAGTGAAATTCAAGGACTTTTCCAGGTTTTTCCAAGTAAAAAAATTTAACGACTTTTCCAAGTTTTCAAGAATTTCCACGACGCTAGACACCTTGTTTAAAGATTTACTCGAATATGACCTACCAACTCCTTTTCTATGGATTACCAGGAGTCTTTGAACGGAAATTTCAAAAATAATAGGTCATTTAAAAAGTGATTTGAATAGCCTTAGTAACATCTTTTTTTAAAACTTGGATTAAATGAAAATAGAGGTATCTGAAAAAAGTGACTCATTTGAACTTACCTTTTCGTTCTGTACACAGTGGAATAAGAAGATAAACAATCCTTGAAGACTGTTAAGAATAGTGAAGATGTACGCCATCACAATGGTGCTTTGATTGAGATAAAGCAGTCCAAAAGTCCAGGTAAGTCCTAAAAGGAACACCAACACTACTGCTCCGCGTAACCAGGCCCTGATAAATAATAATGAATCTGTAGTTTCTATTTTAGATCTTCAAGCAATGTGTTATAATATTTAACAAAAATAGTACACGTAACTCATCTCTTAGTTTCCTATCTACCTACATATTTACTGACAGAAAATAATACTCCATTGCCAGATTAATGATGGACAGGCTACTCGCCTCACTTGCTACTGATCAAAGACTGTTTCGTGTACCATTACTGTAAAATACTTTTATGTATTGACGTTGATGTGGTAAATTTATAATGAAAAATGGGTTGAGTGTTTCTTACATTACACCTACATTGACAACAAACTACATTAATTCGAGTATAATACTTCAAATTCAAAAATAAAAGCATGCAGTATTTTGTGTCGAAACTCAGTGGAACTCTAGAAAATAACAATTCTGCAAGTTAAGAAATCTGATATTGATTTAAATGTTCCAGTGAATTTTATACACTTAGTGCGATAAAGCTAATCTACAACTACGTGGATGAATTAAAATCTACAAAATTAGCTTGTATGATTAATGATAAAAAAAATCATCAAGGCTAACGAATTGAAGGAAGGATATTAAAAAATCGTAAATATCTTACAAGTGCGCTTGCAATTTGTTGGGAAGAGCATTCTCCTCCTTTCCACTACCAACCAACCACGCCATGCAGAAGAATGTAGAACAGTGTGGACAGAAGTGGGTAGAAGTTTTTAATAAAAAAAATGAAACAATACAGCCATTAGGTGGTTGTTCCAACACCGTTAATAAATTTAATGATTACAAATCTGTTTCGCAATTCGAACTATAATCTCCATTTCTTGCTTCAATTGAGTAAAAATTTGTCATAAATTTTCATTGCATCCAAGAAAATGATAATTCGAATCGAGATAGTAACAGTTTTACAATTAGTATTACCAACACCCAAAAAACGCTAAGAGAAATTTCTAAATAAAAAACAAATCGCCCAAAGTTTTACAATGGAATTTTCATTTATCCATTAATTTGAGAGAAAATTCTAATATTTAAAAAAATTATATATGTATACAACATGTATACAATGTATACATGTATTATATATGCATACAATATGTATACTATACAACGTATACATGTATTTTGTATGGGTCATTCCATACCAAATCGACCACTTTTGACCCCGACCCCTTTCGATTTAGCTGAAACTTTTTTATATTTTTTTATCCTATCGAAAACATTTTTCAGAATATTTAAAAATTTGTTTACCTAACCCAAAAAAGTTATGGGTTTTTCAAAAAAATGTTTTCTTTTCAAATGTCCGTAACTTTTTCAGAAATTGACTTATCGGGATGTTTTTTTCAAAATTTTTGTTTTTAAATGCACTTATCAGAAAAAAAATTTATAAAAATTATATAGATCCATCTTCAACGTTTTTTTTTTTTTGAAATTTTCGGAAAAAAACGGAAATTTCGAGATGATTATCATTTTTATTTTTTTTATTTTTGTTATAAAAAACTTCGACATTTTCCGCAAATACTCTAAAATTTTCAGAGTGGGATTTTTTCGTTTTATATTTTTCTTTTTCAATTAAGAAAATTTTTTAACTCAGTTTGTTTTTTATAATACTACTCTGAAATTTTTTTAGAATGTACAGAGAACCTTAAAATTAAAAAAAAAATAAGAATAAGAATAATTAAAAGTGTTAGTCATCGGAAAAATTTCAATTTTGTTCGAAAAAGTCAAAAAAATAGAAGATAGTCCTGAATAATTTTTTTGTATTTTTTTTCGAAAACAACATTTAAAAACAAAGAAAATGAAAAAGTTATGATTTGGCCTATTTCTGGCTGAACCATAAGCTTTTAAAAATTTTGAAGCAGTTAATTTGGGATGAAATTCTTAATACGTCGCTTTTTTTGTTTACATACCCAAAAAACATAGTTTATTAAATAATTGTTTGCGAGATGGCGAGATTTCTATGGAGTTTGTCAATTTTTCTATAAATGGCGTTTTAATAATTTCATTTTTAACTCATAGAAATGTACACAGATGTCACAAGTTATAAGTTCTCAAACAATAACTTCCCAATTTTCGAAAATTTTCAGTTTTCAAAGCGGAAAGTTGAAAAGATCGGTTAATTTGATAACGTTATGCAAATTATGATTAAATATAATTTTCAATAAATATTTGTGATAGAAAAACAGATTTTAAAAGTAATTATCAGTAATTAGACTTAAAAATACAGCTTAGTATAAGAAAGAAAAAAAACATTTTCTTTCTAGAAATTTAGAGTATATAAATTATTTAAACGTGTAAAGAAATAAAGTTATATTGTATTTATAACTACTGTGCATAAAATAATTTAATAAACTATGTTTTTTGGGTATGTAAACAAAAAAAGCGACGTATTAAAAAAAATTCAAACGAATTTCATCGCAAATTAACTGCTTCAAAATTTTTAAAAGCTTATGGTTTAGTCAGAAATAAGCGAAATCATAACTTTTTTTCTTCATTTTCTTTTTTTCTAAATGTAGTTTAAAAAAAAATACAAAGAAATTATTCAGGGCTATCTTCTATTTTTTCTGACTTTTTCGAAAAAAATTGAAATTTTTTCGATGACTACCACTTTTAATTATTATTAGTGTCTACCATTATTATTATTATCGACGACTACCACTTTTATTATTATTAGTTTTTTTCCAAATTTTATAATTTGGAAATTTTAATGAAATTTTAATAATTTTCTGTACATTCTAAAAAACTTTCAGAGTAGTGTTATGGAAAATAAGCTGAGTTAAAAAATTTTTTTTTCAATTGAAAAAGAAAAATAGAAAACGAAAAAACCCCATTCTGAAAATTTCAGAGAATTTGCGGAAAATGTCAAAGTTTTTTATAAAAAAAAAGAAAAAAAATTAAAAATGACAATCATCTCGAAATTTCCTTTTTTTTCGAAAATTTCAACAAAAAAAAACCGTTGAAGATGGATCTATATAATTTTTATAAATTTTGTTCTGATAAGTGCATTTAAAAACAAAAATTTTGAAAAAAATCATCCCGATAAGTCAATTTTCGAAAAAATTACGGCCATTTGTAAAGAAAACATTTTATTGAAAAACCCATAACTTTTTTTGGGTTAGGTAAAAAAATTTGAAAAAATTCTTAAAAATGGTTTTGATAGGGTAGAAAAAGATAAAAAAATTTCAGCCAAATCGAAAGGGGTCGGAGTCAAAAGTGGTCGATTTGGTATGGATATGCATACAATATGTGTAACTTTGTGCGAAAGATCATGAAAGGCACAGAATGAGTAAAATCAATAGCAAATGTATTGTGAATAATTATCAACAATGCGTGTAAATCTACAAAATATTGCATTACAATCGTGTACTGTATTGAACGCAATCTGCGGTCATTCCAACGAAACTTGTCAATCAAAATAAATCATTAACATAGTCAATAAAAAATGCGTGAAATAATGATGTCCTGAAAGGTTTTGGAAGCGAGTTAAGCTTAACTTAAATTGAAAGCATAAAACACACTTCGATTCTACTCGTTCAAAGTTCTGTCCTCGTACGTGGTGTAATTTGCCGACGCGAATTTTATGTACAAACTACTGCGTTTGTGAAAAATATGTCGGCTATGAATTGCTGCTTACCTTGCACTGGCGAGTCGAGAATGTTCTTTGCTCTTCATGGAAACAGTTGTGTTTGCGTGCCGACACATCATGTAGATCGCCATCGAGAGGAATACCAAATTTGCCTGTTGAACAGAAAATAGCTTTGTTAAAAAGTACCTTGAAAATGGGACGAGGAATCCTTTAATTATTTTTTTCAAAAGTAGAATAGAGCAGAATAATTTAAGAGCCTGACCAGGAGCAGGAAACCTTTAATTATTTTTTTAAAAAGTAGAATAGAGCAGAATAATTTAAGAGCTAGACCAGGACCAGGAAACCTTTAATTCTTTTTTTAAAAAGTAGAATAGAACAGAATAATTTAGGAGCCTGACCAGAACCAGGAAACCTTTAATTACTTTTTTAAAAAGTAGAATAGAGCAGAATAATTTAAGAGCTTAACAGCAATTTCAAATTCATGAAGAAACGTGTTTGTAGCATAGTAATGTAAGCTTATAATGATGTCGTAGTAACGTTTAAAACTCGGTATTACCAGAATTACGAGTATCACGGGTCCCACGAAACTGAAGATAAAATAGTTATCTGTCCTGAGCCAACAGTGACGATCAGTTCCGTAGCTGAGAGGATCGATTATGCAGGAGATGGCGACTATAAGCAATGGCAAGCCGTAAGCTACGAGATAGTACCATCGAAGTCTCGATTTTTCTGCCTCAAAAACTTCGATCAGCATCACATACAGCTGAAAGCCTGCAAATGATAATAAATTAAAAATTACATTAAAATACACTGAAAAATTAAAATTACGTTTGCTGGAAGTTTATAGAAACAGAAAATTTAAATTAAATTCGAAATTAAATAAACTTTAAAATAAACTTTAAATAAACTTTAACTTTAAAATAAACTTTAATTCATATTAAATTAAATTAGATACCTTCAAGGAACATCCAGGCAAAAGCGCATAGGAAAAAGAAATGCAAAAGCCCTGCTACAATACCGCAGAGGATTCTTTGATCTGTTTGCCCGATTCCGCAGACGAAAAGGATCTCGGCGATGAGTAAACAGACACAGAGATTTTTGTGAATAGTTGTTCTGTCAGACTGAAATTACAAAAGTTGTTGACGTACATGTTTCATTTTAATTTAATTTTTAATACTCTAAATGTCGTAGAGTAATACCTTCAGACCACGAAACAGTTGAAATGTAAGAATGGCCAGGAAGAGGCACACTACTGAGATGGTGCAGCCGATGTATGTCATGATCTGCAACGCCCGATCTTGACCGTCAGACAGTGGTACAGCGTGCACATCCATCAGGATGGCAAAGTTTGTAAGATGACGACACGTACACACGGTATGTGTCCGGTTTGAATCCAGAACATTGCACCCTTCATTCGACCAGGCACTATAAATAAATAAATTAATGTCATTAGAATAGAGACTAAGTGAATGAGCCTCACTGAATGAAGTTGACTTAATGTACTTGAGTTCCGAAAGAAGTTAAAAGAATTTTACTTGTAGGTGTAATCCCAGAAGACGCAAGTTGGATTCGTGACATTGTCAGAAACCGTCAAGTGCCTAAAATATATCTTGACAGATTCGGAGAGTTCAATATGTCTCCCTTTGCCGAGAGAAGCCGATATCACTTTACTGTTTAGAATCCTCGTTCTATTTTCCTTTGGTTTTGATTGCACTTGATCGTCGCTCATGACGACCGTGGGTACTTTCTCCACAGTCTGTAAAATTTCTTCGAGTCTGTCGAAAGCCATGAAAACCAGTCGTACGATTCCTCCCTCGCTGTTCTCCAGGAGCGCTCGCCTCGGTAGTTGGATGGAAGCGTTCCACTTCTGCTGAGTGGATTTCGAGGGAAATACTTCCAGATTGTTATTGATATTACGCGTTTCCAGAACACGAACCTCCATTACTGAAAACAAGAACCAGGATAAAAATAATATGATAAAATATGCACATAAATCATAGATTTTGCAATAACGATGAAAGAACTCACGTATATTTCTTCCCTCCTGAATGATTTTCTTCTCGTGTGTGAGCGTTTCGGCCAAGAGAAAGGCATTTTCTTCCAGACCGATGAATAATGAGGTGGCAACAACCATCTGATCATTTTCGCTAAGGTCCTTCCAAGAGGCCAACTGTGCCTCATCTAGAAGATTGCTACCGGTTCTGATGACACCTTGAAGCAACTCAGTTACACTGACTTCCCTCTGGCTTGGATCTTGATACGTTCTGATGTCCTGCGCCATTTTCTTGGCCATATTTTGGATAATTTTTGTGGTGATTTTCATGTCCCCTCCATAAAGCATCTGACTATTGTTTGTCACCTGAGATAGATCTCGGCTAATCCCAAGAATGACATCACCTTCTGCCACCCTGTTTTCCAAGGACGTTAACCATACAGATCGACATTCGCTCAGGTCAGGAGTGTCGCGATCCCAGGAAGCTGAATCTCCTCTGGAAACGCAATTCCAACGGGCATACCCATTCGCACCACCAGGACAATTTTGCACCGCCATGTCACCAGAGCGTGTGGTATTCCAAATCAAATTTCTGGCCTCTCTAGGCGAACATAATTGTCTACCATAATCATACCACTGACTATTCGAGCTTGATTCTGGATACTGTGTACTAGGTGCTGGAATCAAACATTGGATTCATATATTAAATGCGTTTCTAGTAAATTGGTTTAGGCCAAGTCAATTAAGACCATAGAAAATTAACAGATTCCATGATACAGCTGTGCCGTGTATTGGATTCAAGAGGTTTTCATATTCTAATCTTATATTCTTTTTATTCTTTGATACAAGTCTTTTGAGAATCTCATGGCTGCATGAATTCTAATAATTTATTAGCACATTACAGTTATTCAAATTATTCAAAAAAATATTCAATGCATTCAAATATTCACACAATACTTTCTTGGAAATGTGAATTTGGATTTCTTGGACTTTCTAAAATTGGTAAATATTTATGCATCAGGAAAGCCTTCAACGTACTTGAGGTATTCTTTCCTAGAGCAAGCAATATCTAGAAAATATTTCTCATGCATCAGGATAAAGAAACTCGGGATTCTATAAACTACATCGATCCCTTTGAGCATGCCTCGTGTAACTTTATAAGACTTGTATGAAAGCTTTGTAAAGGAACTGGATCCCACTAATGCGAGTGTTTTCCTATTCAGCCACAATCGTAGGAGCCAAATCCTTTTTTCTGAAAACTCATGTAAGTCACGTACAACTCTACGTGAATTCCACAGAAAATTGTAATTAGACTTTAGACTTTAGAAAAATTCAACTTCAGTTTAATCTGCATCTTTTTAAAAAGGCACGCTGTATTTAAATGTACAATTTAAAATTAGAAATTAGGTTTAATTACTTTTTGTATACTTTTGTTTCAAGCTATAATTACCTTAATGTTTGATACTGTAATTTTAGTAAAATAACAGTTAATTTACTTTCATTTAGAGATTACCAAGAAGAGTTAAAGAAAATATTTATAAGAAACATTTGGGGAGACCGTGAGACACTTTCTGCAGGTGGATATTATTAGGAGTCTATTGTGTGATTAATTTAGACTTAATTATGGACTGCTGGGAAGGAGACAAAGAAAAAATATATATTTACCGGTAGTTCTACGACTAGTTCTCATCGACACAAACATTGACGTTGTCGTTGCTTGTGTTGTTTCTGGTTCGACAGGCACCCCGGCAGAATCATGTTCGCTTGCTGGACGAACCATATCATCATTTTCGTCGACTTTTTCAACATCACTACCGAGCCTCGTCGACGTAGGACTGTAATTGAACATTAAATATTACTTAATTTAAAATAATCACTGTATTATGTAAAAGATTTTAAAGCTATTTAAAAGCTGTAATTGAAACATTAAATATTACTTAATTTAAAATAAGCACTGCATGTCTTATTTAAAAGCTTTTAGCATTTTATATTTAATCCCTAAAAGTGGCCACTTTTATATTACTTTATAATCCCTGAAAAGTCACTTTTATATTAAAATCTATCTGATAAATTATTAAAAACTGAAATCCTCGAATTTCAGAGAGATAAAATAAAACTTAATCCCTTCAATTTTCAAAGCGTACCAACTATTAAACGTCCACATTAGAAAATCTTTGGAATGTAAAGGTGTTCAAAGCAGAAACTACTAAAATTTGAAAGCAATCTAAAAAACCTAAAAGCAACCGATCTATCTATCAAGCTTTCAAAATAAAAGGCTTGAAATTTGAAAGCTCTTGAATGTCAATAGGTTTGGATTGCTCTTAAATTGAAAATTTAATATCTACTGAATATTTGAATTTAGATTTATTTAGATTCAAATTGTTCAAATATTTGTTAATCAAGTGGAGAAATAACAGCGATCACAGAGCTTCAGAAATTCAATTTTAGGGAAAATAGAGGATTTCTTTTTCGAAAAAAGGGGGAAAAAGCGGGAAATTTGTTTCTTTTAAAAATATCAAGGAAGCTAATAAAAGTTAATAAATACAACATATTTATAAGAATATTGATATTATAAGAATATTATAAGAAATCTCAAATATTGACTGCAACTAAACTAGCAATTAAATCATAAAAATATTATTAGAGGCTCTATAATATTACAGAAAAATAATTTTAATGAATCTGTTAAAATTCTCTAGAATCTTAAAAAATCCTCAAAAGTCTTACATCCCTGTCTAGAATCTAATAAAATACTCCACAAACTAAACTTTCAGAACGTTTGGAACCTTGCAGAGTTTTCTGAAATCCTCCATGAAATCTTCTGGATTTTTCGACAATCTTCTGCATTTTTCGACAATCTCCTGGATTTTTCGACAAACTTCTGGATTTTTCGACAATCTCCTAGAATTTTCTAGAATATTTTTAATTTTCCATGTACTTGTAAGATTCATTAAATCTCCTAAAATCTTTCAAAATCCTCTAGAATCTTCAAGATCTTTTATAATGTTTTAGAATCTTCCAGAGATTACTTGATTCTTCCAGAATCTTCTAAAACCCTCCAGCATTGCGTAGAAACTTCTCAAAATTTCTCAAGATTTTTTCAAACTCTTGCAGAGATATCCAGATTTTTTTAGAGTTCTAAAATCTTCAAAATCACCTCAAAACCTATTGCGATTTTTCAAAATATGCTAAACAGTTTCCGAATCTTTTAGAATCCTCGAAAATCTTTTAAAATCTGCCCTAAACTTCTAATATCATCTAATCTCTTCTAGACTTTTTTTAGGAGTTTCAAAAAGTCTAAACAATTTTAGGAAGATTTTGAAAAGAGTCTAGAAGATTCTTGACGATTATGGGAGTCTTTTACAGATTTTAGAGAATTCTAAAAGATTCTCTAGGATTCTGTAGTTCAGAATATTCTGAAGGATTCTAGAAGATTCTGGAAAAGTCTATTATATTTTTAAAAACATTAAAGAATTTTTGGAGATTCTTTAAGATTCCATAAGATTGAAGGAGAACTCAGAATAAAAATTCTAGGAAGTATTCTAGAAAACCCAGAAGATATCAGACGGTTATGAAAGAGTTTGGACCGAATCCATTTCAAATCATGCAAACCGGCGGGTGACATGTTCAGGATTGGCTTGCTAATAAAATGTTTTTGGACGTGGAAAATAAGGAGACACGTATTTTTTTTAAATTAACATAGCGCAATTTTTACATTTTTTTATGAATATTTTAAAATTTTAAGGATAAAATGAGTTTTTCGGAAATTTTACTTTAAAAACCTTGCCATTCTTGCCATATTTGAGATATTAAGGTTTATCTTGTTTCAGTTTATACAGGATTTTGCACTCTTTCAAAATCCACGAAAAAAAATTAAAAATAATAAAAAACGGTAAAGTTATTTCGATTTTTTTACACAAAATTTTTAAAAATTTTGTCAAAAACCTCGCCTCTTTTTCCGCTGAAATTTTTAGGAATAATAGGTACTAATATAATCTACTTACTATAAATTTTCCATTTAGTATTTTTTTGTTTTTCGGGAGAAAAAATTAATTCAGATTTTTTTCAAAACCTTGTCATTTTTGCAATTTTTGAGATTTTAGGGTTTTTCTCCTTCCAGTTTGTCAAGTTTTCTTACTCATTCGAAACCGATGGGAAATACCAAAATGAATAAAAAATGGTAAAGCTATTTTGATTTTTTGAAAAATTAAAACATGAAATTTTATCAAAACAGCTACCTTTTTTTTGCTGAAATTTTTGGTAATATATATTCAAGGCAGACTGAGTCTTTTTTCGCGGCAAAACGTCAATTCGTGTGATACTTTTTTTAAAATTCAGAGTATTTATTTACGTTTCGAGTTAACCGTTGAATTAATCCTGTCAAACGTCGAATATAATTCTAATTGTAATATTGAGTAGTGCATGTTGCACTTTAGATTTTTTAATGTTTTTGACAATCATCATGGCTGTGAAGTGTTTTTTCAGAGGACAGATTAAAATGTCCAGATTATGAAAAAGTGCCTGAAAAGGTTTTGATAACATTTCGTGTTTTAATTTTTCAAAAAATCAAAATAGCTTTACCATTTTTATTCTTTCTTGGTTTTTCTCATCCGCTTTTTAAGAGTGAAAAAAACTTGACAAACTGGAAAAAGAAAAACCTTAAATTCTCAAAAATTTCAAAAATGGCAAGGTTTTGAAAAAAAAATCGAAATTAATTTTTTCTCCTGAAAAACAAAAAAATACCAAATGGAAAATTTATGCTAAGTAGACTATATTAGCACCTATTATTCCTAGCAATGTCAGGGGAAAAAAGGTTTTATTTTTTCCAAAAAATCAAAATAACTTTACGATTTTTTATTATTTTTTAATTTTTTTTGTGTATTTTGAAAGAGTTCAAAAAACTGTATCAACTGAAACAAAAAAACCTTGATATCTCAAAAATTACAAAAATGGTAAGGTTCTTAAAGTGAAATTTCCAAAAAACTCATTTTATCCTTAAAATTTTTAAATATTCGTAAAAAATGTAAAAATTTCGCTATGTTAATCAAAACAAAATACATGTCTCCTTATTTTCTACGTAAAAAAACATATTTCATTGGAAGGCCAATCCTGAACATGTCACCCGCCGCATTGTGGAAAAAATGAGTTTTTTGGTTTAAAATAACGAACAGTCTACAAATATTGACCGATTTGGACGTAAAAAATTTGAAAAAAAGCTGATAAAATTTTCCACATTAAAAATGCTCAAATAATTAATTTGTTAACCTAATTTGTTTAAACAATAAACAATTGATGCCTAAGTGTAAAATGAAATAGCAAGACACATTGGCAACATACTAGTTATTGAATCTGCTGAAAAAACGAAGCTTATCTACTCAAAAATGGCCAAATAATGCATTTGTTTATTAAATTTGTTTAAATAATACACGATTGTTGTTGCAGTGCAAAGTATCACAGCAGAAGGTCATTGGTGAAATATTTGCAGCTAATTCCACTGAAAAAGCTAAATTTATCTATTTAGAAATGCCTCAATTTCGTATTTGTTTATTAAATTGTTATAAACAATTAGGAATTGTTGTTTAACGTCTTCTAATTTTAAGTTAACATTATTTTATTTCCATTTTCTCCTAAAAATATTGGTTTAGTGCATTTAAATGTGGGAAATAAAGAAGATATAACTTTTGTTCACTAATTTGTTTATAAAAATTTAAATTTTAGTTTTAATTAATTAATACTACTGAACATAATTTTTAATGAGTTTTTTTCCTCGACGTGGACTATTTTCGGTAAAATAAAAAAATGTTGACTAAATGGCAGTCCTGAAAAGTCAAAAACTTTTTTTTTCTTTCGTTATAAAAAATTGTTCAAAAAATTTTTCAAAAATGTCCACCGTCGTAACGATGCGGAATTTATTACACTTTAATTTTTTTAAAAACGTCCAAATCGGATGAGTAGTTTAATCTGAAAACTGATTTGTCCACAGACGCTTTTTTTGCCCTTCTATGCACCGGGCTGAATGATTTGGAATCGATTCGGTCTTTAAAAGATTTGATTATAAAAATTTTGAAAGACACTGAAAGAGTCCGAAAGATTTAGAGTCAATGTAGAATATTTTAGAAAATTTGGGAAAAGTTTCGAAGTTTTGAGAAGATTCCAGAAGGCTCTGCTTCTCTAAGGTTTATATTTAATATTTAACTTTGAATAAAAAAAGGGGAAATTTCTTAAAAATAGGGATTTTAGGCGATCTTGAGCAAAATAGGGAGAAAAGGGGAAATAGGGGACTGACTGTGATCCCTGAAATAAGCAAACTATCGAATTTGACAAGTATTACATTTTTTCTCTCACTATTTTATAAGTTGAGAAAATCTATCATTAAATTCTGACAAACTTACAGAGAGGAAAAAGCGAAAAATTGTCAGACACGTTTCACAATTTTGACATAAACGATTCCTTAAACGGTAATAGAATTGTAAGTTTTTGAAAAGTTTGGTTGTTGCTGACCTCGGTAGAGTCGTTATCGAAGGGGTAGTGGATGGTACTGAAGGTTGGGGAGGCTGCTGAGCAGCTGGTGTTGTAATCCTCGAGGGTGGTCTGACTGTCGGCTTAACTGTACTCCAAACACTGGGTTGGGACGTTATCAGCCAGGGCGGACTAGGACGTGACGTCGTCGTAGTTGTGGAAGCTGTGAACATTACGTAAATCAGTTTAAAAACTGTAACTTGCATAATCTTGATCCTTAACAAAAAAGTACTGTTAGCATGCTGATTAAATGTTTTTATAATCCGAAATTTTAATTTTAATATTGAACTCTAAAAATTTCACAAAAATTTGTTTAACTTGCTAACAATCCTTCTGTAATGAATGCAGTTGATCTTCAAAACAAATCATGAAAGGTACTGCACCTCCGATATTTAAAGCTTCCTGCACTCTTTTTTTTTAAGAAGAAATATACATGATATTAAATTTCAGAATCTTTTTACTCTGTCAATGCTTTCAATTATTTACAGATAATTTCAATACTATTTCAATTTAAATTTTTGACTTCAGACTTCCTCTTGGAACTTCTTAGCAAGATTCTTCTAGATAACAAGAGCTTCGGAAGATGTAATATTCAAAATAGAGCAACCCCCTAAGGCCAGTGGGATAGCAAAATAGAACGTTTGACAAATAACTTGAATGCCTTATAAAGATTAGTTTGGTAAGTAGTATCGTGACTATTTGACTGAGGGAGAAACCGATCTTTAACCCAAGATGGCGGCAGTCAGCAGTTAATTCTCAATGGAATGGTCAGCGTATTTCGCGAGACTATCTCTATAAGGGTCATCTTTATTGGCCGAAGGGGGTTGGCGATAAGGTAAAATACCGGACGTTGCGATGTCCGTTACGATAGTCGCATGTTGAACTTTTTACTTTTTCTTTTACCCGCTTACATCGGACAATCAACGAAACCCGATTCTTATACTACTCGCAAATTCTACTGCGATTTTCGGAATCTTCCGTTTATTTTCGAGATCTCTGAATCGATCAAGCAGAATGGTCCACTTGAGAGGAATTATTCCTTTAAGAGAAATTATTCCTTTAAGAGGAATTGAGCGTCCGAATCGAATAATTTGCTGAACGCTCGAAAACGCGTAAAAGTATTGTCCACACGTCTGAGTTCACGAAAATTTTAAATATCAAAAATTTAATTTTTTAAAAATATAGTCTTATAGAGAATAATGAGACGGAACTTTTACCTATTTGCCGTTTTTTTTCGACCAGTGATTATTTTTAATAATAAAAATAAAAACTAAGCAAATTTTACCCCCAAATTCAATAAGTTTTTGAAATATAAATAATCGTAAGTTGGCCAATTGTTGTTGAAATTATTTGAAATTTGATATAAATACGAAGTATAGTCCAATGATGCCATCAAAATAATTAAAAAGCTGAAATTCACCTATTGTTTAATAATATTTAAATGCAAATTGAGGTCGGTAATCATATTTTTTTTTAGTTTCACTGACAAAAAGTATCGAGGGAAGCTCACAATTGAAAAAACTTCCAGTGAGGCATTTGTTCCTCGCTATTCAAGGAAGATTTCTGGAAATTTTCAGACCGATTAATTGAAAATTAACGGAACTAGATATTTTATAAGAAAGCATGTGATGATGCCAAAGATAGCTCCGTAAGCACTGAGTACTATCAGGTAGCGTACACGTCATTCGGCTTTCCATACTTGATTTTAAAATGATTATTTAATGGTTGTATGTTTAAAATAACGCCTCTCTGCCACGAAATATCGAAATAACGAACTTTTATTTATATAGGTCCTTATTTAAATGCTTTTATTAATATTATTTCGAAGTATTTCGCATATACTCGAGAAACGCGGTCTATATAGGATGCTAGTAATATTTAATAAATACAAATAGTTAAGTTTTACTTTATTTCATAAGTGCAATTTTTTCATTATATTCTTTTTCGCCAAAAAAATAATAAAAATTCGAAAACTGTATGCTTTAAAGTTCAATAATTTTCAAAGTTTACTTCAAAGTTTACATGTCAACTGAGCCACATTCGATTGCAAGTCTGACGAATTTTACAGAAATATGGATTAGTATAATTTTTAATAATATTTTTTGCTTTCATTATGCTGCAAAATATTTTAAAATTTAAAGAAACATTTACACTGATAGTTACTTCAGTTATGTCCGGTTGATGACGTCAAATATTAAAAATGAAAATGAGAAAGTAAAAAAAATAAAAAATATACAACGATAGATCTTGAAAAAATAAAGTGAGGTTCCGTTTACGATTTTTCCAAACTATTTATATTTTTTTAGATAAAAATTAAAAACTCTTTTTTCGCCGAAAAATCAATGTTTTTCAATTATTTATAAATTGTTGTTGTTCTCTTAATTTTCAACGGAATGACTTCTAATCGGTGTCATTTTACTCGGGACACTTGAGCGATGCATACAAGCTTGATAAACATGTAAATGTTGAATTAGAAGTTAATAATATTTTAATGGAAAATAAAAACCATGTTTTCTCTCTTTTTATTCTACAACTTAGATAATTTTTATAAATGTTTACAATACGGATCGAATAAACATTAGTACGATAAAATATTTGACAAACTTTATTATTCATTCACACAAAAATTATTTTTTACAATCAAAGATTTTTATTTTTTTCATTGTTTTCAAAATATGTAATTAGTTCTGCATTTTTCTTGTTTATAACTAATATATAACATGGCACAGTTCCATATATTCGCCCAGTACTTGGAATACTACTGAAAAATTTTACGTTTCTTTGGAACTTATTTTCAGTTTTTAATCTCGAATTTACAATGCACTTAATCGCTACATAATAATTTACATAATTTTAAAAGGAAAACTTATATTCTATTAGACTTTTTCACATCTGTTTGGCATTTTTTCTTACATTTTTTTTCTGCGTTTTTTCTCACATTTTTCGATGTTTCATTTTGGACAAGTTTTTTGCTTTTATCTATTACAGAATATTTGTTGATCAAATCATCGAAAAACTTTTTCCCATTATCACTTAAATATTTGACTAAAGCTTTGATGTCTTTCAATTTTTCAGTATTTATTCCCACAGAATCAACTAACTGTCCATTCAATAAATCATCGAATGTGATGTTCGGTTCAAAGACATGAGTTTTGGGTTTTACATTATATTCGTAAAATACGTCAGTCTGGAAATTAGGGAAGTACACTATTTTTACCGCATCTTTAAAAACAAATTAAAATATTCAAAATTTAGCCATCATTTTTGACAATCAAAAATATTTTCGATTTTCAAAAATGATGGCTAAATTTTGAATTTTTGAATTTTTTTTATTTCATTCGAAAGATTGGGAAAAATTCTATTGAAGACGTTTGGGTCAAAATTTTGTACATGCCATACATAAAAATATATTTATATCCGAAATAGAAGCTCTTTGCGCAAAATACAAAAATTTTACCCCCTCTACATCGGCGAGTTTTCGATTAAACTAAACAATCTTTTTTTTTTGAAGTGCCATCTAGTAGGATTAAACTTATAAATTTGAGTCCGATCGGAGAAATTCATTTTTTAGGCTGGGTACACTTGAGAAATAATACCCCATATAATGATTGATCTTTTATTATAATGTTCAATAAAATAATTAATGTTTCCATTTGATGCTTTATTATAATTATCTCATTTGAATTTGCGGAAAACTCACCTCGTTTCTAGCATGTTTGTTCTTATATTCTTGCCAATTTCTGAGTATTTTTCTTGTATTTTTTCGCGTTTCCGTAGCAGACATTGTTTAAATAATTAAATAACGATATTCAATTCTTTAAATAAACTAAAAATTACAAAAATATACGCAAATTTAGTGTGATGAACTATTTTCGTGGTGAGGAGGCGTTATTTTAAACATATAACCATTAAAAAATCATTGTAAAATCGAGTATGGAAAGCCGCATGACGTGTACGCTACCTGATAGTGTTCAGTGCTCACGGAGCTATCGTTGGCGGCATCACATGCTTTCTTATAAAATATCTAATTCCGTTAATTTTCAATGAATAGGTCTAAAAATTTCCAGAAATCTCCCTTGAATAGTGAGGAACAAATGTCTCACTGGAAGTTCTTTCAACTATGAATTTACTTCGATACTTTTTATCGGCGAAACTAAAAAAAAAACATGATTACCGACCGGCCTCAATTTGCATTTAAATATTATTAAACAACAGGCGAATTTCAGCTTTTTTATTGTTTTCAAGCCATCACTGGCCTCTACTTCATGTTTATACCAAATTTCAAATAATTTCAACAACAATTGACCAACTTACGATTATTTATATTTCAAAAACTTATTGAATTTGGGGGTAAAATTTGCTTAGTTTTTATTTTTATTATTAAAAATAATTACTGGTCGAAAATAACGGCAAATAGGTAAAAGTTCCATCTCATTATTCTCTACAAGACTATATTTTTAAAAAATTAAATTTTCGACTTTTAAAATTTTCATAAACTCAGACGTGTGGACAATACTTTTACGCGTTTTCGAGCGCTCAGCAGGTTATTTGATCCGGACGCTCAATTATTCCTTTAAAATTCTATTTCAATGTACTTACGATCTTCAAATATTTAGCCTTGCACAAAATTTCACGAGAGAAAAAATAAGAATTTGCGATCTGTCAATACATTTTTCTTTGATTAATCAGTTTTTCATTTTCCTGTGAAGAACAAATACTCTGGTTGGTTTAGCTTCAAGTATCTTGAGTATGCTCTCGATTTTAAAGAAGAAATTTTCTTTGTTCTTCTATCTCTAACCAGAAAACATAAATATCATACTTTCTTGACTTTATATTGATCTAAAATTTCTTTTTGAATTGTTTACTACTTTATTAGATCCTTTTACAAATAATTAAAAAAACACAGAAATACATATGTAAATATAAAGAAAAAGAAAACTAGGCTGACTGTTTATATGTAACTAGGCTGACTCTTTATATATAACTTTATATGAAATGGAATTAGGAGAGTAAAGCAGCTCTTAATAAAGCGACGCGTTTGTTCTCCAACATCATCTATGCATTATAGGCAGTGGCGCATGAAATGAGATCGTTATCGCTGTCGTAATGAAATCCTTATCGCGACGAACACGTCCGTGTTTAAATACACAGCAAGTTCGATGTTTAGAATTGAACAACAACCCTACAGACTGTTCAAAAATTATCTGTACAGTAAAGACACTTTCGAATCAGTCATTGCACTCCTTCAATGGTAAACATTAATTTTGAAACGAACTCTTTTTGGTGCATTTATATTGCATTTTTTTATTACTTCTCAATTTCTGATATTCTAGCAATTTTCTGAGAGACATAACTATTAATATTTACATTAGGATAAATATATCATAACAAGAAAATAAAGACATTTCCGAACAGTCTTTAACAAAGACAGAAAGATTTCTACTTACCAGAGACGCACTGATAATGTGCTTCGAGGTATTTCAAGGTGCTAATGCACGGGTCTCCAAACTGCGAGGTCGATGCCACGATGCTGCAGTTTTGTTGTTGATTGCACCTGTACGAGGATCGCCAAGAAAGGCGACAATTTAATTATCGAACCTTGTATATTGTATATAGACCTTTTCTCGCGTGCACTGCCATAGATGACGTTTTCTCCTGGAAGTTCGCCAAGAGGCGAGTCACGACTTTTGTCCGGCGCTACTCGCCTTGTCGAATCGGGTTTAATTTTAATCAAGTCGACGAAAAGTCAGTTTATCCCGAATGGTTCGCTCTTTGGTCCAGATGGACTTGGCAGAACTTGGAACGAACAAACCAACCCTTGAAGGCCAGCCGGTCGGCCAGCCACGAAGGGTCGTTGAAACGCGGACCACGTATCGACGCTCAGCCTACCATAAACCGAGGTTATTATCATTGCCTTCAGGGAGAATCGTGGGAGCCGCTTCTCTCGTTTTGTCGATTGATTTCCTACCGTAGGGGCTCTCCACGAGTGCCCATTTCAAACGTCATATTACAGCGAATAACTCGCTACATCGTAATCAGGATTTTTCGAGCAAACCAGGAATTCCAGGCAAATTCCAAGTCTCACTCTATTTCCCTGGTTCTTTTATCGCTTGTGAATTCCATGCTTTAACAGTATATCGGTTTTTCTCTGCAGCTGACAAGAATAATTTTGCAGAGCGGGAAAAAATGGGCTGCATAGAGAATCTAGTTTACTATGAAATTATAGCGTATATTATATAGAAATTTCTGGGTATTTACGAAAAGAATACACCGTATTTCTAAATGTACGAAATCCCAAAGTAAAACGGATTCTAATTCGATTTATCTTGCTGTGTCCTTATTGAAGGACGTTCTACGCGACTATCGGGATTTTTTTACCTGTTTATCTTGAGTTTTTTTTTTAAATGAAGGAAAATAAACCAACCTAGACAGTGATATTGCACCTCGATGTATTTTCCGGTCCCAGGACATGGGTCCTCCTCGAAAACATCGCTCCTTACTTCCACGGTGCAAAACCGGCGCCCGTTGCACCTGCGACCGCAACGTGAAAAAGAAAAAAATTTCCCATGGAATCTCCTGATTTTTTTACAGGATTCTATTTCAGCGTGGAATGATACAGTAATAAATACCGCGTAAAAAGAAATATTTCAGGAAAAGAATCCATTTATCAGGATTAAATAACTGAATTTGAAAAGCAATAATAGATTTAACAAAATGAATTGTTCAAGAAGCCTTGCGTTAATTAATGAAGCTGAAACCGTCGCGCAAAATGCAAAACTGTATTATCTCTTATGAATACAGTAAAAATTTCAAGTTATTCGAATCATTTAATGTTGCTCTCGAGAAAATCTTTGTATAAATCTTAGTAAATGGCACGTTTAAAGTTATAGTATTGCAGATATAACGACTTGGAAGTTGTCTTCATTAGAGAAATAATCGAGGTAATCTGACTTTCCTTTGAGAAACGTGACATAAAGGTTAGATTAACAATAGAACTTGAGGTTAGCGACAGTGGTGATAATAACAGTTTGAGACAAAAGCGCAGTAGGCATTTGAGACAAGTAGGCATCTTTGAATTTCGAAACGAAACCACTTACAGACAAAGAAATCTCAGTTGAAAATGTGTCCTAGATTCTAAAAATGAGTGCTGTGGGTATGAAATTAGACTTTAGCATTAGAAAGTTTAATATTCACGTTATATATAAATTATTAGTTAGCATTTCATTTCGTAGGTTTAAATTGTTTGAATTTATCATTTTTTATTTTCCAGCCAGTGCTGATGCGGAGAATAAGA
>JBAGKK010000431.1:3249-5749 GCA_037177015.1 Euceroptres primus | reverse complement strand
AAAATTTTGTGTTTCGCGTATGTCTGTCCGGTCGTCGTTTGGTTTATGTGTGTAATACACACATTCCTCTCGATACGGACGATTATTTTCGCGACGACGCTCAATAATATTATAAATTATCATATAAATAATTAAATTGAACAGTGTTGATCGCCGACTGTCACGCGCAGTACGTCATTTCGATTTACATATTTTGCGTTAGTTTTTTACTATTCGTATAAATAATGTATATCGTCGTGATATATCAGCGTGATAGTTCTAACGGGATCCTATGATATAACGAACATTGCTCCCGTCCATCAGTGACCGGAAAGCTCTGTCGATGTTTTGATAATATTTTCGAATGGTAGATGATCTCTCTAACACCGGGCGATGATCTAAATGTTGACGTATAAAATATGTTAACCGAACTCTTACCAATAGTGTTTGAGATAAATGAAAAAAATGATCTCGTTCTAAGTAACAATCAATAGACGAGACTTTGATATATTATATATCGATGTCTTTAATATGTTAAAACGCGCGCACCGCAACACAGCGATGTGTCGTATTGTGCGTTGTTTTGAACATTACAAAATTTTACTTAGCCACCGTAATGCGTCGTCGTAACGACGACGATGCGTACGATGAGCTCAAGAGCTTCGCTCTCAACGGTCGTTACGGAGGGACTTAGAGATTCGCGTCTCGCGATAGAGACGTGCGTTTCGGGCGACTTCGCATCACCTTTGTTAAGCTAGCTCCCTGGTTGATCCTGCCAGTAGTTATATGCTTGTCTCAAAGATTAAGCCATGCATGTCTCAGTGCAAGCCGTATTAAGGCGATACCGCGAATGGCTCAATATATCAGTTTTGGTTCCTTAGATCTTACTCAGTTACTTGGATAACTGTGGTAATTCTAGAGCTAATACATGCAATCAGAACTCTGACCAGTGATGGGATGAGTGCTTTTATTAGATCAAAACCAATCGACGGAGGGCCTCGCGTCCGAAGTCGTTAATTTTGATGAATCTGGATAACTTTTGCCGATCGCATGGTCCAGTACCGGCGACGCATCTTTCAAATGTCTGCCTTATCAACTTTCGATGGTAGTTTCTGCGACTACCATGGTTGTCACGGGTAACGGGGAATCAGGGTTCGATTCCGGAGAGGGAGCCTGAGAAACGGCTACCACATCCAAGGAAGGCAGCAGGCGCGCAAATTACCCACTCCCGGCACGGGGAGGTAGTGACGAAAAATAACGATACGGGACTCTTACGAGGCCTCGTAATCGGAATGAGTACACTTTAAATATTTTAACGAGGAACAATTGGAGGGCAAGTCTGGTGCCAGCAGCCGCGGTAATTCCAGCTCCAATAGCGTATACTAAAATTGTTGCGGTTAAAAAGCTCGTAGTTGCATTTGTGCGCCGCGCTGTCGGTGCATCGCATCCGTGGTGATACTGACACGTCTGCGGAGCATATCGTCGGTGAGCCGGCGGTAAAACGCCGGTTCAATATCAAAATCCTATCGCGGTGCTCTTCAGTGAGTGTCGAGATGGGCCGACAATTTTACTTTGAACAAATTAGAGTGCTCAAAGCGGGCTCAAAATGCCGCTTGAATATTTCGTGCATGGAATAATAGAATATGATCTCGGTTCTATTTTGTTGGTTTTCAGAACTCCGAGGTAATGATTAATAGGGATAACTGGGGGCATTCGTATTGCGACGTTAGAGGTGAAATTCTTGGATCGTCGCAAGACGAACATCAGCGAAAGCATTTGCCAAAGGTGTTTTCATCAATCAAGAACGAAAGTTAGAGGTTCGAAGGCGATTAGATACCGCCCTAGTTCTAACCGTAAATATGTCATCTAGCGATCCGCCGACGTTATTACAATGGCTCGGCGGGCAGCTTCCGGGAAACCAAAGATTTTGGACTCCGGGGGGAGTATGGTTGCAAAGCTGAAACTTAAAGGAATTGACGGAAGGGCACCACCAGGAGTGGAGCCTGCGGCTTAATTTGACTCAACACGGGAAACCTCACCAGGCCCGGACACCGGAAGGATTGACAGATTGATAGCTCTTTCTTGATTCGGTGGGTGGTGGTGCATGGCCGTTCTTAGTTGGTGGAGCGATTTGTCTGGTTAATTCCGGTAACGAACGAGACTCTAGCCTGCTAAATAGGCGTTGTCATTTAGGTGTGCGCGATTTCGGTCGCGCAACTCACTGACGGCGTATTAAAATTCTTCTTAGAGGGACCGGCGGCTTCGAGCCGCACGAGATTGAGCAATAACAGGTCTGTGATGCCCTTAGATGTCCTGGGCCGCACGCGCGCTACACTGAAGGAATCAGCATGTTCTCCCTGGCCTAGAGGCCCGGGCAACCCGTTGAAACTCCTTCGTGCTGGGGATTGGGGTTTGCAATTATCCCCCATAAACGAGGAATTCCTAGTAAGCGCGAGTCATAAGCTCGCGTTGATTACGTCCCTGCCCTTTGTACACACCGCCCGTCGCTACTACCGATTGA
>JBAGKK010000424.1:30334-67510 GCA_037177015.1 Euceroptres primus | reverse complement strand
CAAGATCATCAGCATATCCCAAAATTTGTAATATCCCATTGAGGGTCGCGCCCGTCGGTTCTGTTTGTACTTGCCTAACTACGTATTCTAAAAGTTTTAATTAAATATCTGACAAGTTTAGGTATTCCTTCAGCGAAATTGGGGAAGACGAGAACGTTTGGAAATTTTTTCAAGAATCACTCGACACTGCCAACCGTGTTAAGTAACACTAGCAATTTTGCTCTTACTCTTCGTGTTCCTAAAAGGTCGCTGCTGAAAAGAGATTAGAAAAGAAGTTAAATTTTAAAATTGTGCCAATGCCAAGAATCATGTTTGAGTTTAAGATTTCTCGTTTGCATTTTTTGTGTTACAAGTATATTTTATGTATCGCGAAAGTTAGTTCGTCGCGTGGTTTTTTAGATTTTATATACGAACAAAGGATGGAAATCTGTTTTGATTAGTTTAAACCATCACGACTGAGTTGGTTTTCGACACTCTGCTCAAATGAATCATCAAACTAAAGTGTCGGAGCTAGTTTTTTTTCTGTTCCTCGTTGAGAGGCTACTGACTTTTCTTTACGCTTAAGAATCTCGAACAATTTAAATTTGTATACCCCTTTATACAAAGCATAGAAACGCATAGTAATACTTGCATAAGACTTTTACACCTGTTAAGAGAATCAGTTTTGTATTTAATTTTTTAATAAGACTTGAAAATTCTATTAAGGTTTACAAGAGATGAAAAGATTCTCATTAAATGTAATGAAAAGATTCTCATTAGATGTAATGAATGAATTTAGGTAATTTTAAGAAGCTGATAAGTCTAGCTAATCTTGTACATAAACGCAGTTTTAGTTCGTACTATCGATTGTGTATTATAAAAATATTTTTAAATAATAATGTACATAAATGTCTGCTTCGTCGTGTTTTATTACCTAATGAAAAAAAATAAGACCCAACAATCACGGGTCTCAAACGGTATCGATTATGTTAATATTGACTATTTTCTCGTCTTTAGATTTAAAATAAATTTTCGTCCATTGGAACCTGTCGAGCTTTTCTGTATGCCGGGCTAGAATTTTTGGCGCTTGAAAGAATATATACGTGCATGCACGTAGTGTTGTGTAAAATTACGATCGGCATTATATTCTTTATATAATAAACGAGGTATTCAAACAAAATCAATTTTATTATTTGAAACCTGTTTGTAAGTTAGAATTTAATTGGTATGTGTATGTGCATATATTAGAAGAATTACAGGTAATTGATAAATGGTACCCAATTTTATTTAAAAACTGAATTTTTCTTACAATACTTGATATTTTAAATTTCATGTACAGGTTTTTAGCCAGCTCCACTGGCTTTCAGCTTTGCTTCCCTCAATTTCTTGGCGATTTCAGGATGCTTCAAGATTCCTTTTCTTCTTAAATATCTTACGAGAAAAGGTACGACTGTCATTGTTATTGCCAGTCTTAACGGCGCCAAGAGTTTGTGTACGCCATAAGCGACAGCGAATGTTGATGAGTTCACCATGATTTTTTTCACTACTTCGTTATTGTTTTCAGTCAATACGTTCGCTACCTTTGAAATATCAACTCCGCTGTAGTTGGATAAAAAAGACTTTAGTTAGAAAACAGTTTTTAGTAAATGTTGAGAAAATTATTAGTAGGAAAAATATTTATAGAAAACCTAGAGACTGCAGCGTAACACGCGCCAAGTGACATGAGTGAAATTCCAATATGAAAAACGGTGAGGGTCTTTCCATAGTCTTTTACCATGATCTGAAACCTTTCCTTTTTAGATATTATCACCTTTGGCTTTTCAGTTTTAGAAGCATCATTTTCAGGGCCTTTCATCGCATTTGAACTTGTCGAGTAATTCCTTACATAGTTTTGTTGAAATATTGAATTCAAAAAAGCAGCAGGATTACTGATGATAACTATAGGATAAAGTAAAAATCTACAGCTCATGATAAAAAAAAACTAAAGAAAAGAAATAAAATGATAAGAATGCTTTAAAGATATTCAACGATATAACTTTTTATTCTTTACTGGTATTTTAAAAAAAATCTTTTTAAATGTTTGGACTTTACCCCACAGCACAGACTCAAAAGAGAAAGTTGACTGAAGGCCCAAATTGACTTGATTTAATACACATTTCTGAATTATTATCTAAATGTATATAAAAATTAGTTGGAGAAATATGGAAATAAGATGCCTTTTATTTAAAAAAGAAAACAATGAAGGAAATGCAAATTCTTTTATTAAGACGAAATATAAAAATACAATTTTATCTTTTTAACTTAAGAATCTATTTGTACGAATATTTATCACTTAATTATTAAAAAAAAAAAGTAATAACAGAATAAATAAGATATTAAATTTATCTGGAATTTGGTGGTTAACAGAATGAACTGAACTTGGTTTTAAATATCTAAAAATAGAATTATCATTCTTATAATTTTATTTTAAATAAAACTTTTCCGTATTCAACTTCTAAAATCTCTTGTACTTCTACATAAATTCAAATTAATAGTTAAGGATTAAAAAATGGACGGACTCATATTGTTGATTTTCACAACTCATTACATTAAAACAAGTCATTTTTGTTGTCTTGTTTCAAAAGCTGATACTTGAAGTGAGACTTTCGCATATCTTCAGCAATGTATTTTCCATCTCTAGCCCACTCACCTCCAGGCATATTCAAATAGGTACATTTTCCAGTGGAATTAAAGGGTTTCGGAACATTCGTCTGCATCGAGCTATTTAAACTCACAGCACCGAAACAGTCATAAGAATCCACATGAGAATCTTGCTGACTTGAATTGATCCAATACGAGTTATTGACATCAAAAGATGCTCTCGATCCTTTCGATCCAGCTGAAAATTGTTTGTGATTGCTGGAACTGTAAAGCAAAACTGGGGCGGTAATATCACGAGCCCTTTCTGGTGTAAAGCGACCAGTATCATTAGCAAAAATTTCTGAGATGTTGGTTGGCAAGGGTAAAGCTGGAGCTTCTGGGTAACGAAAAACTCTGGAAATGTGGAGACTCTTGATTCGAGTTTGATTTGATTGTTTAATCTTGCCAAGAGATGTTACTGAAATTTAAATAATCACTAGGGAGTAAAAAATGTGTATGTCTACTTAAAAAGACCAAGCAAAATAACAAGCATTTGAGAAATGGTAATTATTAATTTAACAGTTTTGCGACTCTGCAGAAAATTGTCCCAAATCAGCTGATTCTGTTCATATGCTAACACTTGATCATGAAATGTCAAAAATTATTCTAAATTCGAATTAGCACTGTAAAATAATATAAAAATGAACTTTTACTCTACCTTCTACTTTCAGACGAGAGAGAATAGATAAGTTTTGATATTTTCCAATCATTGATAAAGCCATGGTGGACGAAAACAATTTATAGGTTATGTAATATGTTTGAATAATTCCTGTTTCCTGAACCACCTTCTCTTTTTGAAGATCGCGTAAAACTAAATCCAGGCATTCGCGCAAATTCTATCAGGATTCAAAACGTCGGAATATGCATTTTAAAAAAACCAGTTTGACTAGTTACCGTGACCTTGAAGCTCACCCGATGTCTATAGGAAAAGGTAAAATGTAATCTTACTACAATGTATGCAACAATAAATTGCAGGCATGTACACAGCACAATTTCACTTCAACGCGAATAAAAAACCAATTTTGCACGTATTTCTTGTTCGTATACTGGTTTATCTTTTTAATTTATGTCTTTATGTATGTACAAGGGTGTGGGGGATCAATGGTCGAAATTTCATTCGATATATCGATATTACATTGTTGACATATTGTTTTTTTTGACAACTGTGCTGCACGTTCCACGTGGTCTTGTTTCGGCTCTACGGTTTCTATTATAAAAACAAAACCCATGAAAGTAGAAAATAGTGCAAAGTCCTCGTCAAGTAAAGTCGATAATGTCACGAATGAAGATAGACAATCGAATCCGCACCCTCATCGAAAATGGAGTGGAAACCGGTCACCGGTCGATGTTTGTCATCGTCGGGGAGAAAGCAAAGGACCAGGTAGTGTATCTTCACCACATGCTATCTAAAAAAAAATCACGTCCCACAGTGCTATGGTGTTCTAACAAAGATCGCGGCTTCTCTTCCCATCGAAAGAAGAAAATGAAGACCTTGCAAAAAAAAGTGAAATCCGGAAAACTCGACGTCAAGCAGGACGACCCCTTTGAGCTTTTCATCGTCTCAACCAAAATTCGCTTCTGTTACTACAAAGACACCCACAGCATCCTGGGAAATACCTTCGGGATGTGCATTCTGCAAGACTTTGAGGCTCTGACTCCAAATTTACTAGCTCGTACCATTGAAACTGTCGAGGGAGGAGGCATCATTGTGATCCTTCTTCAGAATGTTGATTCATTAAAACAATTATATGCAATAAACATGGATGTTCATCAGCGATATCTCACCGAGGCTCATCAGGATATTGTCCCCAGATTCAATGAAAGATTCATTCTTTCCCTCTCGTCCTGTACCCGGTGTTTAGTCATCGACGACCAGTTTCACGTGCTTCCGATTTCAAGGCATAACCTAGAAATCAAACCGGCGATTAAAACAACCTCGGTCAAGACTCGGTCGGATCTTGACATTTTAAAAGAAACTCTTCAAGACACGCAACCGGGTTCCGCTTTGTTGAAATGCTCTAAAACTGTGGATCAGGCAAAGGCTTTGCAAAAGTTTATCAAGGCGTTATCAGAGAAAACACTGCGTACCACAGTTTCCCTAACAGCTGCGAGAGGACGGGGAAAATCTGCGACTATGGGGCTCGCGATAGCTGGTGCGATCGCCTTCGGATACTCGAATATCTATGTCTCAAGTCCGAGTCCCGAAAATTTGAACACTCTTTTCGAATTCGTCTGCAAGGGTTTCGATGCCCTTGAGTATAAAGAGCATGTCGATTATAGTCTGGTGCAGTCTACGAAACAAGAGTTCAACAAGGCAATAATTCGGGTGAATGTTTTTAGAAATCACAGGCAAACGATTCAGTTTATTCAGCCTTCCGAAGCTCACAAACTTCAACAGGCAGAATTGTTGGTCATCGATGAAGCTGCGGCGATTCCTCTGCCTTTGGTGAAAGCGATGTTCGGACCCTATTTAATCTTCCTCGCATCGACGATAAATGGATACGAAGGCACTGGACGATCTTTGTCCCTGAAACTTCTCCAACAGTTACGAATACAGTCGAAGAATTCAAATTCGCAGGAGAACGGCAAAAAAGACAAGGCGATTGTGGATCGTGTTTTGGAGGAAATGACCCTGGAGGAATCGGTTCGATATAAACCTGGGGATGATGTTGAAGCCTGGCTTACGAAATTGCTTTGCCTGGATGCTGGAAACCTCTTGCCTCCTTTGTCAGGATGTCCAGCTCCGAATGTTTGCCAGTTACTCTATATAAATAGGGACACCTTGTTTTCATACCACACTGCCTCTGAGAAGTTTTTGCAGAAGCTGGTTGCCTTATATGTGGCCTCGCATTATAAAAATACTCCGAATGACCTGCAGATGATGTCTGATGCTCCTACACATCATTTGTTTTGTCTGGTAGGTCCTATGGTGGAGAATAAATTGCCAGAAGTCCTGGTGTTTATACAGGTTTGCATGGAAGGTCAGCTTAGCAAGACTTTAATTGAAAGTAAATTCGGGAGAGGACAAAGGGCGGCTGGAGATTTAATTCCTTGGACGATTTCACAGCAGTTTAATGACGAGAAATTCCCAATGTTGAGAGGAGCCAGGATTGTGAGGATTGCTACGCATCCTGAGTACCAAGGGATGGGTTACGGTGCAAAGGCTTTGGAATTTTTAAAGGAGTATTATTCGATGGGAGATGAAGAAGGTGAGAATTTTAGTTTTATTTATATTCTTGAAAAACAAATTTTGAATTTGAAAGTACTAAATTAAATCTTGAATTGAATAATGATTTCATTTTTAATTTCAATTTTACAGCTATGGACGATTGTGAAATCGAGGAGAAAGTTTCCAAGACATTAAAGACCGGCGCCTCAAAAAGAAAACGAGAACAAGAAGAATCAAATCTTCTAACTGAAGTAATCAAACCTCGATCATCACTTCCACCTCTCTTTCTGAAACTCGCTGAACGACCAGCAGAGACTTTGGATTACATTGGAGTTTCCTTTGGTGCGACTGAACAGCTCCTGAAATTTTGGAAGAAATCCAAGTTTGTTCCCGTGTATTTGAGGCAGACAACGAATGACATAACTGGGGAACATACTTGCATAATGATCCACAAATTAAATGCCAAAGAAAATGAAAACAAAGACAACTGGCTCGATTTTTACTGGAGAAAGTTCAGACAGCGTTTCACGAGTCTTCTTTCTTCTTCTTTTAAAGACTATAAATCTTCTTTTGCTTTAGGTATTGTAGAAAATAATGCACTTCAAGTACCAGCAAAAACTCTGTCTAGAGATGCCCTGGAGATTTATTTAGACATGCATGATTTAAAACAACTGGAGATTTACAGTAATAATATGAGTGATTATCATCTAATCAGGGATTTGGTGCCTTCTTTAGCAAGAATGTACTTCTTACGACAATGTGATGGTATTAAGCATTTCTCTCCAGTGCAAGCTGTTATTCTTCTAGGTCTCGGGCTTCAGCATAAAAGCATCGATCAAATAGAAAAAGAACTAAATCTGCAGAGTTCACAGCTTCTTGGGTTGTTTAATAAAATCATTAAGAAATTTTATGATTACCTAAGTTCTATTAACTTAAAGCTAGTTAGAAATTCGATGAATAATTAGACCTTATAGAAACTTAAGAGAATGTAATTATGTATTGTAAAATAATTAACAATAAAGTTATGTTCAAATTTCATCGATTTGGATTTTTATTTTATTATATTTGTTGCTATTACTGAGCTGGGATAAAAAGAAAAGTGGTCAAATTACATATTTTCCTTACTTTTTAACAAAAGAAAAATTAAGCCATATCGGTCAAAGAGTTTTAAAATAAAATTCATTTAAACTTTTTTAAAAAAGACTAGAGTTTTTAATAATGAAATCACCAGAAAATCTTCCAAATTGCATACTCTCAGGCGCATTTATTTAAAAACGTAACATAACCTAAAAAACCAAAACAAAAAATTGCAATTACAAATCACACTAATTACTAGATTTTCATCTGGAATTAGAATTTAAATACAAAATTCCTCATGAAAATACTTTATAACAAAATCTTGTTGCCTTTCTAGTTTGTTGCTACTTTGTTGGTCATATTGATGTTTTTATGCGCATGTGGATAGTGGTAGCAGTGAACTAGTATGTCAGCCATTGTGGAAATCAGTGGAAATGTTAAATGGACATTGAAGTTGAAATGTAATACATAAATGATGGAGACACAAGAAGAAATGAACGAGATTTTTAACATCAGAAATATGCACACCAACGTACCACCAGCCTTCCTAGGGAAACTCTGGAAACTGGTCGAGGATCCTGAAACAGACGACCTTATTTGTTGGGCACCAGTGAGTTTTATTTTTTATCATATATACATCCACTTGTTTTCGTTTATTACATTTCATTCCCCTGAATAATTTATCAACCACCAACTTTCGAATCACTTATTTTTTACAACTATCAACTGTTAAAAATTTCACAAGAATCCTAAAATGTTATTATTCCAAGACTCCCTTTCGTTTTGGTTACGTCGTAATAGCAATGTAACACGTTTTATGATTTATAACAAACGTATACAAAACGTTTCAACAATTTACACTGTTTACCATGACTCTATAAATAAATTGACAATTTTTTTTTCTGCATTCTTGGCCAATTGCAAATCAAGATTGTTTTAAAACATTGCCAAATCCTTATTTCCACGGCCCTTTTTCACCACTTTTTGTTCGCCATGATGTCAAAAATTTATTTTTAAAGGTCTGTTTTTGTGAAATTATTTTTGTTTTGACAATTTAGGTTAAGATTCGAATATTTGCAATTATTTATATATGTATGTCATTAGGTTAATTTTTTTTAAGATCCATTGTTTTATAAGATTGTGTAGTGAGAATAATATTAAATTCGGTTAGGTTTAATTGTTTTTATTTTGTGGAATGGAAATATAGAATTAATGTTATAATCAGTTGATTAGGATCAAAAATTTTAATTTTTAATTTTCTTTGCCATTTGTACTTGACAAGTTATTCAGTATTTCAAGAACATTCTTCGACTTTTAAATAAGAATTTTTATATTTTTAAGCAAATTCTTTTTCAATAAAAAGTAATAGCTATTTTATAGTGGAATTTTTAAAAGCTCAAGTTAAACAGAAGAAGCTCGTATTAAAATGAGCGATAAGGAGTTTAATATTCAACTTGAGCTAAAAATTGAAGTAAAATCTATTAAAAAAAAAAACAATTTCAAAACCAAAACCTGTTTTTTGTAAACATTGCTTTTTTAATCCTTCTTTAAAAATGAACTAAAGAGATAAATAAAATTAGTCTTACAATCAGGGAAATAAAGTAAATAATGCTTCAGAATCCTCAACTATTTTTCTGTTTGCATAAAAGATATATCCAAACATAATCCTTAATGCAATGGATCAAAGTACATTCTCAAGTCTCATGTCACGTCACGTGACTTTAATAAAAATGGGACGAGTTCAATGTCCAGGATAAATGCAAATTTAGAAAACCTAAAGGGCCAGATTTTGGGCATAAAATTATCACCAAAGAAATTCAACTTTTAGTTAACGTTTTGAGCGTCGCTAGAAATCTTTTTCCTTCTCGGAATTCGAATAATGCTATTATTTTTACAGAATGGAAGGAGCTTTTTCATTAGGAACCAGGCCCAATTTGCAAGGGAACTACTGCCTCATTACTACAAACACAATAATATGGCCAGCTTTGTGAGGCAATTAAATATGTGTAAGTAATTCAGTTTCGGTTGAGCTCATTCTCATTAACTTCATTTTGCGAAAAGCATGACCGTGTGAAAATTCAAGACTTTTACGAGAAACCTTTTCAGCACCTTTATAATCTTTTAGTTAATTCTGGGAGCGATCTTAAGTTTTTGAAGAGCATAAATGCTCGCTTGGTTTTAGGAAAATCTAAAAAAAAAACTTTCTTTCCAGTTTTGCAAAATATTTAAAAAATTCACTGGGCCGTTGTTTAAGAATTTTCTAGGTCATATTCTGAAAGGCTTATGGTCCCACTTCTGCCGGGAACATAGTTTTCCCTTCAAATTTCAAGTCTCTGGTATGGTCTAACTACAGTTTTTTTTATCAATTTACAGTTTGATTCCTTTGAAATATCACGTCCCTGGTTTGACATTTTATTTAGAATAAATTGATAAACCTGTTTGATTTGGGAAAAAATTAATTTAGACAAGGAAATATTTTCGTACTTGGACGTAATGTTTCCAAGGGAACTTTAAAAATTAAACTTCAACCCTCTTATGCCGGAAGAGTAAGTTAGTCTAGTTATTGTGTTTCTACTAGAGAATTTATTACCAGATTCTAATTCATTTGCCCGCGTTTTCAGACGGGTTTCACAAGAAAGTTTCAGTTGAATTAGGTGGTTTGAAGTGTGATAGGGACGAAATGGAATTTGCGCATCAATACTTTTGCAAAGGACATCCATATCTGTTGGATCACATCAAAAGAAAGGTTACCGGCTTTTTTTTTAAATTCACTGTCTTGTTAATTAAATCCCTTCTATTGTTGTCATAAATTAAAATTAGAAATTCATTGCTGATAGTTTTAAAATTAAGACTTTTCTTCTAAATTAAATATGCTTTTCAAATCAAGTGTTTTTATACTTTTTAAACTAAATGTCAATTTTGAAAACAAATTTAGATAGCAACATCGAAGATTCAAGACCCATCACATACCCCGATAAAACCAGAACTGATGAACAAAATGCTGACTGAAGTAAGAAGCATGAGAGGACGTCAAGAGCATCTGGATTCGAGGCTCGGCGCAATGAAGAGAGAAAACGAGGCTCTTTGGAGAGAACTGGCAGTTTTGAGACAGAAACATCTCAAGCAACAGCAGATCGTCAACAAATTGATTCACTTTCTCGTTACACTCGTACAGCCATCCAGAAGTGGTGGTCTTTCTGTTAAGAGGCGGTATCCGCTTATGATAGATGATTCAAATAGGCAGCGTAACAAACAAAGTAAACATAGTAAGGTGATTAATTAAAAAAATCGATCCATCCTTTTTTTATTATTAAAAAAATGGATTCCTATTTAGCTTCTTTTTTTCCAGGCTCATGCTTCACCGGTTGGACCAGTTATTCACGAGTTGGACGTTACTGAACACGATTTAGATTCACAGTACATCGTCGCCGAGTTAGTAATGCATTTTATTTCAATTTTCTTTTCAATTGGACAATTTTAAAAATGGATAAATCATCAAGATTTGAATTTCAGTAGTGTGTTACTGATATTTAGAGTTGAGAAAGAATATAATAAAAATTTTATTTAATAAATATTGGATTTGTCTGTTTCAGAATGTTGGAAAATCATCAGAACCCATCAATTGAGAGTCCCGAGCACCAAAGCCAACCGATAGTAGATGAAGAAGCTTCCGACGTTCTACATTTCGTAGAATCAGTCCAGATGCCTGAAGATATGCAGTATATCACTCAAGAAGAGAACGGCACAAGAAAGAAGAGACCCAAAGGCAAAAAGAAGTAAGTCTCTCTTTTTTTTTTTTTTTTTTTTTTTTTTGTTAAAACCCAAACCTTTCTGTCTCCAGAGAGTTGAGGGAAATTTTTTAAAAGAGTTGTTTTCATTGTACACTTTTGTGCCTTAACATATTTTCCAGAAACAAGTTACATTTTGAAGATGATTACGGAAATATTTCAAAAAGTCCTCTAACAACCCTTTAGTTTATTTTTAATAACAGTAATTTAATTTCTTCATAACAATGCAATTGGGTCGTTTAAATAACTCTAATTTTAATAAAAGGTAAATTTAAAATGAAATTCTCTGTTGGTGTTTCGAGTAAATTCTCTGAGTGGTTAGAGAAGCAACTAATTGACTGTTTCTTTTTTTTCTTTAAATGATTAGCAACGAAAATAATTGAAAACTCGTATTTTTTTGTAATGTGAATTTGAACGTTGCTAGGAGGAAAAACAACGTGCCTATCAAAATTCTGATCCCCCCCACGGAGAAAGGAGAAAAATCCAGGTTATTAATTCACTTATTCGATCACCTGGTGTTTTGGTGTCTTGTATTCTTTCTATTGTTTTCTAATTTTGAGTAGTTTATCATGGTTCTCTTCTGCATGGATATTTCACATTAAAATGCCAATCCAGGCTTTTCAAAAATTTATTATATGATTTAAAGTTTTTAATTTAATTTACATTATAAATTGTTCATTTATTTGGTAAATTTCTTTAGCTATTTGCGTTTATTCAATTTCAGTCTAAGTCATCATTTCATTTCATTAGAATATTAATTTACTTTTCACTACAGGGGGAAAAAGGAGGGGTTGCAGTAACGCTTGTTTTTGGCCCCAGAGTCAAAAAATTTTTTTTTTCGAAAATGAAAACTCGAAAGAATCTGATTTTTTACCTCATATTCGTCTACTTAAAAGACATTTTTTGACCAAGCTCCATTTAAATTTTTCTAGAAGATAAAAAATGTCTTCAATTTACAGTTGACATTTTTTAGCTTCTGAAAAAATCGTTTAATTTAAATTGTTCTTATGTAAAATAATGTCTTTTAAGTAGACGAATATGAGGCAAAAAAAATCAGATACTTTGAGTTTTCATTTTCGTACAAAATATTTTTTTCTAATTTTAAGGCCAAAAACAAGCCTTATTGCAACCCCTCCTCTAATTAAAATACACTTACCATGTTTTAGAAGTAATTCTTTGTTTTAGGGAATCGGTCTGTTTTTTTTTCTTAAAAATGTAGATCCTTTCAGTTGAATCTCGGACCATATCTTTTTTTGGTTTTTCAACAATTGAAAAGTTTTAAAAATTGATTTTGACTTTTACGTTAGCAATTATTATATGTTTTTCTATTCTGATTCTTTCGAATAATTTTCACGACTGTTTACCTTAAAAAGAAATGTTATTTACAATCATTTTGTAATATTGCATATTCAGAGGATCGTATTGAATGTTAGATTGTTGATTAATCTATGTGTATGTTTATTAGTTTATTAAATCTGAAAATGAAACTCTGTTTATTTGTGATGCATGTTAGTTCTTTTTATAGAGCATAGGTATTTATTTTTCTTTTTTAACTTCAACGAATGCTAAATTCGCAAAAGAAATTTAAATTGTAATTTAGAATTTTTATGTTATGAATCCAATTAATGTTTCCAAAATAAATTTTAAACTCAGTTTCTCCCAAAACACTAATTTTTTATATTCTCTTTAAGCTTATCAATTGTTTTCATTTGCTCTTTCCAGGCAGCAGATTTATTCAATAAATAATTCCAGAAGCTTGATCATTTTTAACGAGTCTTTCTCCACACTTTTGAGATAATTCTGCTTTTCAAAGAAGTCGATCTAATCTGCTGACCTTTTAATAGAATTTAAAAAAAAAATTAGATTGACAAAAACTCCAAGCTTAAAACCACAACAATCGGCAACAAAATCTTCCTTTTTAGGGAGGAAACGATTATGCTCGAAGTTCCCGAAGAAGAAGAGCCCATGACAATCACAGTCTTTGAAAATAAAGCCCCGACGCCCAAGCCCGTTCCTTTGGCAACGGTTCGAAGCTCGAAGCTCGCAGCGATGGCAGCCAATTTGAATAAGGACGTAGAAGCAGAACTCGATTCTGATCTAATTTCCGGAGACTTGGATAACATCAATGAAATCGAGGAACGAGCTAGAAATGATCCTGCCATGGTGAAGCTCGAAAATATCCTCATTATTCCAGAAATAATGACCGATGACAATGCCGAGAGTGATGGCGATAACAGAATCACCGCTAGCATCAGCACCTTGAGCGATAATAGTAAGAACTTAAACAGTCCCAATAGTGTCAACAGTGCTGATTTCGACGAAACTGATGTCAGGGAGCAAGGACAGTTTAATTTTGCTGGGGTCGGCAATAATGGTACCACAGAAGCAGCAGATACAAATAACGAACCAGTTGGGGCAAGCACAAGTGCTTCTTCTAATAATTTATCGCTTAGTTGTGTCAATCCTTCAGGCACGACTGATGATTCATGCAGGTTAGGACCAACGTAAGTAAAACTCAATCTATGGGTGCTCCAGATTATCGAGAGTATGGAGAAAATTTGATTTTAACCTGGAGCAGTCTTCCGATTCATCGATCTGACTCTTCCCTTAATCTGTGCTTGTTTTTTGGTATTTATATAACCAGGTTTTGATTTATCAAAAGGGTACAAATCTTTTTCCAATTCTATAAAAAGATATTGAAAAGAAGTTTCAGGAAAATTTATTTAATTCCTTGAGTTTCTTGGAGAAAATTTATTTTACTCTAAGAAGTTGAGCTTGTAATGATTTATTTATTACTTAATTAAGAGCTTTATTTTATTAGGTTCGTAAAATTAAAATTAAATATATTGGCAAGTATTATACCATGTTTCTAATTGACACTTTTGATTGAAAGTTTAGGACTCATTTTAAACTATTCATCCAATTCATTTAATCTAAGCCATTGATAATTATTTCCAAGTAAAAAACACAATTCTAATATTTCTAGTTTGAGTTCCACTAAATAATATAAAAGAAAGAAAACTTATAAAAGAGAAAGAAACACTGACGAGAATTAAGGCTAGCCCCCCCCCCCCCAAAAAAAAGAACTATCTGTTTCCAATGATATTCTATGATATTCTAAATAATTTTTCAATTTCAAACCATACCTAGGGATACTTTTATACTCTAAGACATTTTTTTTGCACACATTTAGGGAAGAAGTTGACACCCAGCTGGAAACGATGCAAAGTGAACTGGAAAACTTGCGCGAGATTTTGCGAGGAGAAGGTTACAGTATTGATGCCAACACTTTACTTGGAGTATGTAATTATGAATTTATCTGAGATTGAATGAGTCTCTAAGGTTGTATTGACTTACTGGTAAATTCCTCCTTGAATTATTTAATTAATCCAAAAAAGCTTTTCAAATTTTTTTTCAATCCTAAAATACTTTTTGAATATTCCTGAAACTAGTTACATATATCAATACGCCATTAGAGATTCGTTCTGCTTTTTATTTATTTTTATCTCATTGTAATCTTATTCCTAATTAACACTTGCCACTGTTTTATTTTTGCAGTGCCAAACTTTTAAAATTCTATTTTAAACAATAATAATAATTAAGGGGCAGATATAAGATAATGGATAATAAAAATTTGTGAACAAGAATCTTAGTCTCCAATATTTTAATTACTTTGAAAAAATAAGCACGGTTATGAAAAATACGAAATTTGCTTTCATTAAAAATTTTTCTGGAATTAACTTTTGTATCATACAGGCTGGAACTATAATTCATCCGAAGCATGAGGAGCTTTTCCTGGTGCAAAACAGGGTGCACGATGTGAGTCATTTTGCACACGATTTTAGTAAAATTTTTCAAGTCAAAAAAGCTCTTGTTTGCGCTCCATTTTCAAAGTTTCTTGTTTTCTTATTTACGTTGTTCAACTTCTGCTCTAGGAGACTAAAATTTCTCTAGAGATTAGCTCTTAGCTGAAAGCGAACCAATTGATTTTCAGTCAGACGAGTTGTTTCCTTGATTAATCAATCACCGATCATTAATCAAAATCATGCCAAGATCGTGTTGAAATATTTTCTAAATATAATCGAAAATCTGGTAAAATAAAATTCTAATCTTACGCTTCAACGATTCTATAGTTATATAGCTATTCCCGGGAATTTGTTCGTTTAGCGCATCTTGATTCCATTTTTGGAAATTTCAATTCTGAATATAGCCAAAATGTTTCAGAAAAGTTTGGGGGCTTAAATGACTAGATAGGTAAAATACACCTTTTTCCATTTGCAAATCGACATATTCCGGCACATTATTGATTCATAGAGGACGATTTCAACTTTTTTGATCAGTGATGCCTAAAGCAGTCTTGTTCAAACGAATCTGTAACTTTTTATTATTAATTTACTAATCATAAACCTTTCTTGCGTAAAATTATTATTATTATTATTTCATATATAGGCTCGTTATAGAACAGAGTCCAATTCAGATTTTTTATAGGGTCTGTATTCTGTTTTTAGTTGTTTGGTGCCGAAGATCCGATGTCGTTTGGAATTCCCATGAACCCTGACTTGGATCCTAATTCCAATCGCTATAAGGAGGATGGAGCCAACGGTAGGAAATTTTTATTTATTCTACACCGAGAGAACATACTTATTTTTCTCGTATGATCTCGTCTCACGCTACGTTAGTTTGGTTAATTCACACTATGCCAGTATACATCCATGCTTATTTAGTATGAATTATATGATGTCATACTAAATAAGTATTCATACTGTCATGGTATGAATTACCCAAACTAACGTAGCGTGAGACGAGATCATACGAGAAAAGTAAGTATGATCTCTCGGTGTAAGAATTTTAAACTAGTAACAAAATTTAATAGATTAAAAGGTAAAGAATTTGAAGATTCCTAAATCTAAAGCGGCTATTTGTTGCAGATGCAAATAATGATAATGGAAATAGTGGAGAACTTATGGCTTACAATCCAATGCCAACATTAATGGATTTCGACGATGATATGTTTTTAAACGATAACGTTTCGCAAGCAGAATGTGCTACCGATATCAGACCCTCTGGAACTTTCAGTTCTGATCCTTTAGAATTGGGAGATAGTAAGAATTCAATTCTCGACTCACTCATCGCAGCCAACAACGATCAGTCGTAGAGAAGATAAACTTTTTTTTTATGGTAAGACTTTTCGATTTTGTATTTATTACAGTATTTTGAATTTATTAAATAAAAAGTAATATTCTTTATTCCAGAATGTTCGTGAACTACCAATATCTTGGTAAAAAAAATATGCGAACCTTACTTTAAGCTATACAAGACACTTTTTTTTTTTATAGATAACACGAGGTTTCGAATTTCGCAAATTTATTCACACAATAAACTATCGTTAATAAAACTCTTCTTTCCACCTTTCATCAGCACATCGTCTCTGGTTGAAGTTACAATTAGTCAAAAGCGAATTAAAGATGTAAATACGTAAGCTTTTTGATTTTAAATGAATATTTTTAAAAGAAATCAAGAGTCCAAAAATTCTAAGGTACTGAGGTTGGATGAGAAATTTCTTATGACGAGACATTTTAGTGTCTTATCACCTATTTCTGCGTTGAAAGATATATGTGACGTTCCGCAAGGAAAGGGACCTTAGGGTTAGCAGGCAAATTTTTCAGTAGAAACGACTGAAGCGACGGTCTAATCATCCGCAAGCGTCGAAACAGGCGATTCACCACTTTGAAGCTTAATAACAATTCCAATTTTGCAGATAGAAATTTAATTCCTTTTTAATATGAAAGAGCGATTCAAAAATGATCGATAGCATCAAAAAAATGAAATTCGATATTTTAACCCTAAGGTCCCTTTCCTTGCGGAACGTCACATATACGTAGGACTTTTTTCTACATTGTGAGTTGACTGTCTCGAATATGCACTTGCGATAAATTTTTGAATTTTATTTTTTGTAATAAAGTTGACTTTTGTCATGAGTAATAAAAATCGATATGTAGGTGACGCTCTGGATCATCGTTGTAACAGGAAACTCTATTTTCTGTTGTTCCTTAATTTACAATCCATCTCCTAGAATTTAAAATATTGTTTTCTTATGTTTACTCAATAGGTGGAAAATACTGTTGTTATTAATTTAAGATTTTGGAAAGTAAAATTGTTATTAAAATCATTATGTTGATTTTCAAAGAAAAACCTTTAAATAAACTCAAGTTCTCGCGAAACAAAAATTAAAAACCTACAGATTTTTAGTCAGGGTCGCGCGGTAATAAAAACATCACAATTGACGAAAATATTATATTCTGTTCTTCTCTTTATCTCTTTAGCGCAGTACTATCACCTGGTTTTATACAAATTGTATTTAAAAATATATAAAAGAAGGGCCGAGTAATGTCTAAATAACACTGTCACTTATTAGTTATAAATTGTTTATATATATTGTTCGCTTTTGTTTTGCTGGCGACGGGCCAAGCGTGGCTCACTTCCCTCTGAAGATCGAGTGGCAAGGATTTAAGGACAACAGATTCCTTTCTGGACGGCATGGAAATCGAGGAGGAAGGTCCGAGGCGCAAACTAGCCATTTCGTTGCTTGGAGATTCCCTGTGCGATTCTCTCAGCCAAACCTCGAGCTTTGTCTTCTTCGGGGAAGGCTCCGCCTCACATGGCAAGTCCTCGTCATCGGTTTGCTGACAACTGTCAGCTGGAGTTCTTGGACTATTAATCGAATCGGAAATAGAAGGCAGGCTGTTTTCAAAATTCGAAAATGAACAATCAGAAGCGTCATTGCTGTCCTGATTGGTACTCATCGGTGATCCAACTTTAGAGTCGAGGATTCCCTCTTCAGAACTGATATCCAGGACGGATTGAACGGCGACCTGCTTTCTGAGAAAAGAAGTGATGCTGCTTCTTCCGGAAGTCCTCTCCTGGAATTTTGTGAATGCGACACCCAAGAGAGTCAGGTGAAAAGGTTTCGAGACATCTATTGCTCTGTGAAAAAGTTTCATCGCAAGGGCGAGCATCTTTACGTGATCGTAGACGCCATTTTTGGTTAGAGGTAGAAGATGCTGAGGCAGAGCGCATTGTCTCGTTTCCCTCTTTCCGGAATTTGGTTTGTTAAAGTCCTGTTTTCGGACTGTGAGCTTCATAGCGATGGGGATTCGACCATCCTCGGTTGCCAGTTCTGTAAGTCTTCTGAGGAGAGCACCAAGTCGGGTTTCGACTTCGTCGACGAGAGAGATATTTCTGAAGCCATCCTCGAGGCCAATTGATTGAGGCTTGCCTGAGGGTTTTACTACAGAGTCGTCGATTCCTTCTGCTAAGTCTTTTAGCTTTCTTGCCAGGTCCTTGCCGATTTTCAGTTCCAGCTTCTCCAGGGTAATTCTCCGTAGGTCCTCAATCGTTGTGATGCCATTCACCTGAGAAAAAGGATTGTTTTTATTGCACACTATTAGAGTTTGTTAATAAAAGTCTAGAAAATATTTAATAATGTTGTAAGAAAAAACTAATTTCTTATTAAATAGTTTATAAACCGTTTAACAAGAGACTTTGATATCCTTTTTTACTTTTATTTCACCTCTCAAAGCAACAAGTTATCTTACGACTGAAGTAAATAAGTAAAGGACATGTTTTGTAAGAATAAAAGTTTCAAATGTTTTTAAGGTTAGATATCGTATAAAAAATGCCTAGATATTTCACAATACCTGCAAAAGTTCCGTCATCTTTTGTCCAACACCAGGAATCCTCGAAACAGGTCCCACAGAAGAAACTAGAGCAGCTGCAGCACAAGGATAAACCAGAGTTTGTCCATTAGGTTTATTGAGGGCCCCTCCAAGTTTCGCCAAGAGCTTATTATGGGCAACTCCAGCGCTGCAGGTGAGTCCCAATTCCTTGAGAATTTTGAACCTCAGCTCCGCGGTGATCCTTGCAGCAGCCAACAATCTCGAATGGCATCCACAAGGACATTCTTCTTCTGGATCCCCAAAGAATTTATCAGCACCCAACAAATCAGCACCTTCAGGCTCAGCAGATCCTTTAGGACACACGTATTTCTCCGTAAGTGAGGTCACGTCTATGAAGCACTCGTCCAATCCCAGCCTTTCCACAAGTGGAGTAAACCGGTGCAAAATTTCAAAGATCTTTGCCGAGGCTTGGCGATACCTCGTCAAATCTTCTCCTCTGATTAGAACCAATCCTGGGCACAGCGACAGCGCCTCCTGGACCAACATGCATTTTCTTATTCCGAATTGACGAGCGACGTAATTACTTGTAACAACCAAGTTCTTCTGCTGGACCCCCAGCGGTTTATGTTTGTGTTCCGGATGCTGCACCATTTCCACCTGGGCGTAAAAGCAGTCCATGTCCAAGTGAATTATAGATCGCGGATGTTCTATAATTCCATCTTCCACGATATCCATTGACATTATAGTTATTTACAAACAAAGTTATTACTATTTTAATCACAAAGTTCTTTGTCTTTTTACTTTGAATCAGGAACGGCACATGTTTGATGAAAGCGAGAAACGAAAAGGAGAACTGAAAACGAGAAACGAAGCGACCAACTTTCTCCTACGCTCGTTTCTCGAAGAAAATTGTCGAAATGGGGTTATAAACTGTATCTGTTTGTTGGTAAACACACGCCTTCGCGATGCGGAATTTTCGCGGGATTTTCCAACGACACTTGTCACGTGCTGAGTCCACTTGTCGATTCCTGCGGGTGCATGATCGCGATTTTGGATGTTAAATTAATTCCAAAATAAGCGAAAGTCAACAATGGGATCTTGGAAGTGTCCAGGAGGCGAGAATTGTCACTTCAATTACGATAACAGAAATGCGACATAGTTCAGTATATGATTGTTTCTTAAATTTTCAGAACCATGGATTCATTCAGAACACTTTTGTGAAGAATTTTAGCTCTGGATGATGCTTGTCTTACGAGAATTCGCCGAAATAGACAATTTGCTCGTTGAAACTAGGTTAGGTTGTCGTTCCGTCTCAGGAAGTAATGGTAGCGTCATTTCACGCCAATTTATCAAAATTAACGAAACATATCGGACAAAATTTGTAGAAGAGTTTCTTTTGTACTTGATGCTTGCAATGAACCGCGATATTTTCTTGAAGAAAGAATATATTTGTATTTACGGAGAGCAAAAATATCGAAACAGTCCAGTCCATTCGGCGGCCATTCGGTGACTGGAAACTGAGCGAAAAGCAGCAGTTGCGCCAATAATTTAAATTTATTATTAAATTTAGATTATATTAAATCAAATTAAATTGATAGTAAATGTCGCATATAAATAATATTTCATAGATTATTTTTATGTAGAGACAGAAATTGAACTGATATTCCGTTTAATCTGTCTATAAAAAGGATCTTTTAATTACTTGGTTGGACGATTGTATATTGGTAGCACTGGGAAAATGGAAAAATCGCCACATGGGGGGAAAATTGTTATTCAGCCAATAAGCACATTCCTACTGGACAAGAAATTTCCAAGGAAACACAAACGTCCTCCAATTGGTGAAAATTGTCTCTTTGCCTCTTTTGAACGACCTAACCTTTAAATTCTCAAAATCACTCAAAATCGCATTTCACTTTTTAGCGACGTCAATTTTCGTAAAAGTTTAAAATTTTTCTTCCCTTCGTAGTGAATAGATTAATCAATTAGTTCAAAATGTTGATCAAAGTTAAGGTAAGCGAATGAGAGTTCTTAAAATAGATTTAAAATACAAAAAATGAAGTTGAGAGACTAATTTATTTTCTTCTTTTCAGACTCTCACCGGAAAAGAGGTAAGTCAATCAACCGGCAACGGTTTTTTTAAAAAATTAATTAATCCTTTCTCGTTCTCCTGCTTGGAAAATCAATGCGTAAGAGAACGCTCTGATTCACTCGTGTGCTTTATCAATACAAACATTTGTTTAACGTAACGAACGTGACAAAGTTTGACATTTCGGTTGTTGTTATCTCGATATTTATATGACTATATTGCTAGTTTTTAACGGAAAAAGAGAAAATAATACAGAAATTCTACTGTCAAGTTAACTTTCGAGTGTATTCTGCAAGTTGAATGAAGTAGAAAAGAACTTTTGTTGGCTTACGACATAACCTTCAAATATTACGAAATTGCATGAAATAAAAAGTCGTTTGTTGGAAAAAGTTTGAGGTTTTTGTTATTAAATAACTGATGGATGAAAAAGAGATTTTCCTGTGATTTTTTAGATTGAAATTGATATCGAACCAACAGACAAGGTCGAACGAATAAAGGAGAGAGTCGAGGAAAAGGAAGGAATTCCTCCTCAACAACAGAGACTAATCTTTTCTGGAAAACAGATGTAAGCATACTTATTATTTAACAGTATTATAAATTTTTCATTTCAATTTCTAAATGATAATTTACTTCTTTTTTATAGGAACGATGAAAAGACTGCACAGGATTACAAAGTACAAGGAGGATCAGTTTTGCATTTAGTGTTGGCACTTCGTGGAGGCTTGTAAATATGACATTCCTCATTTCTGGACCGAGTGAAATGCGCGCATTGATTCTGTGAAGTGACGAGTTACATTAAACAGGATACTTTTATTATCAAATAATAAAATGTGTCTGATAGGTAACAATTCTGTATTTAAACAACTCCTCGGTTTTTATATTCTCGTCATTTATTTAATTTTATTTATCTCAATGCTCATCATTTGCGAAACCGTTTCCTTTTCTTTGTACACTTTCTCAAACTTAGTTAATCTTAAATTAAGTACTACGACGAATGAGTATTTTCATGCTGTTACTTAAATAAAATCTTGTCTAAAAATTTATTGAGTACTTTTTGATTCTAACATTTTTTAAAACAAGTTATTTTTTCTCTTTCATGTCAAAGGACGGGGATGGATTTTATTCTTTTAGCTATAAAATAAAATTATCATTTCCCTTAAAATCTATGATACTTACTATTGTGAGTAGCTCGACTCCATTTGGTTTTGAAGAATCTATTGCAAATGTTGCAAAATGCTGAAGTATTCTGCGTTGTATCGTGTTTCGAAGCGACGTGACGAGCAAGAGCTGGTTGAGTTGTAAAAGAAACTTTGCACAAGTCGCACCACGAATTCGTTGAATTATAACTCTGGCGTTTTCGACCATCTATAATATTAGATTTTTTCACAACTCGGAATATCAATTAAAAATTTGTATTTTGTTGAGAACTGAAAACTGTAAACCGATTTTTACTTATGCACCCAATATTTTCATCTAAGTGTAATTTTAATAATTTTTGTAATTGCACACCTGCTTTTATTTTCTCTCATCATACATATACAGGGTTCTTTTTTTTTCCTCTTAATTCAATTGGAAAATAAATTTTAAAAGCTTTAAACTATACGAAAAGAAATCTAGAAACATCTAATTTTCAAAATAAAATTTTTGCAGGAAAGATTTGAAAATAACACTTTCAGTATACACACTTTTTTTTGCAATCATCCAGCCTGTTTTGTTTTTCAAGCAAAAACTCGCAAGTCCTAAATTCTAGAAACGATTACATATTATTTTTTTTTCTTTATGTTTTAACAGCTACTCAGAATACATTATAAATTTTATAATAGCTTCTTCCAGTTGGATTTTAAAATTTAAAAGCTGCCTTTGTCGCAAAACATTTTTCAAGCTCATAATATTGATTACAAACATTCGACGAATCTGAATGATTTATCAATTAATTTTAGGATCGCTTACAATTAAATTAAATTTAGTTGACAAACTACTAGAGTGCGAATAAGTAGTAAACTTGTCATTTAATTCTTAGGAATAAATTGCAGAAACTGTTTTATTATACAGAATAAGTTGTCAATCCATGATTTTAGTATTTGTTATCTTTTTTTTTTTAATTATAAGTTCTGGTTAAATTCTTGTTAATTAATCTTCAAAATAGACTCGATAAATAATTTCGTAGATTTCATCAAATTAACGCCGTTACAATAATCTTCTAAAAATAATCCTGAGTAGAGGATATTTTTTCCGTTGCCTTTTTAATTACTTCGACTTAAAACCTATTTATTAATTTAATCTTATTTTCTACAGGTGCTCTAATTTTCTCAATCTTATGAGGAATCGCGGACGTTTCAGCAACTGTGATTCGTCGAACCTTTAGAGTCACGTAAACCTTCCCTGTGGAAATTGGTTCAATAAACCGCAAGGTATATTCTAAAATACAGTAATCGAATTGATTCAGAGTCTTTTGATACAATTTTCATTTTATTTATATTTCGGTCAAGTTTTAATAAGAAAAATTGAATTTTCAGATGTGTGGATTACGTGGCTATAACGGAATTTTATGACGATGAAACTGTCGAGTGTGTGCGAATGAAGCATTGAAAATTTTAGAAAGCCCAAATTTTGAATTCCTAAAATTCTAGAATCTAAAAAACTTGGGCAAATACAAATTGTATAGCTTCGAAGGTTTGGTGCTTTTAAATTTTTATCCATAAAAGTAAAATGTACATTTCGAATCAGAAGACTTAATTTTTGGATATTTTTTAGTTTGGTGCTTTGTAATTTTGAATGATAATAGTGAGGAGGAAGAGGAGGAGGAATTGGGTCCTTACAGGCTTTCGAATTCAATTCCTGATTAGGATTTTTGTCGCTTCTGAATGGTTTTTTGCCATTGCATGTTATGTTTCAACCGCATATGTCGACGCAGGTCGGTTCTACGACTGAGAGTGGTGTGACAGAGGATGCAGGTTGTCTGATTGCGATGCACTTCCAAGTGCTGGGTCAGCGAAGCAAGGTGCTTGTAAACACTTCCGCAGAGACTGCACGAAAAACGCCCTGGACCCTGCATCACCACTTGACCAGTTGTATCGCCAACATGCTTCCGTTTCCGCCCCACCCCCCCTGCAACACATCAACAGTTTCGTGACCCCGATTCCTCATAATATTGATTTTAATTAATAAATATTCATTAAAAACAAGGCTTCGGTAGAGTTCTAAAATTTTTGAAGCAAAATCTACAAATACAATTTGATAATAATCTACAAAGTCTTTAAAACTCTAGACCGAGGGTGCACGTCTAATTAATCCAATTGGAAATGTTTTTATTGCCGTCACGAATTTTTGAAAATTATTTAATTTTTCTGGTCATGTCCAAAGAAATTGTGAATTGGAATTATCCCCTGTTTAAATAAAAAAAAAAAAGAAAGTACGTACTTTTGGAAAGATCACATTTAATTTTTTTAGACATGCACCCTGTATATTTTAAATATTGCACTAAGAATATTGTGAAAAAGACTGATTTAGAATAAAATAAAATTTTATAAAACAGATTTTTTTAAAATTACTAAATTCAGTCCTTTTTTTGCATTAAATTCTGTTCACAAATTGATTGGCTCTCTTGAAAAAATATTTCCTTTTCTATAATCTTGAATAAAATATTCAATTTAGTTCAAATCCTAACGCTGACTCATAAAGTGGGTTATTTTCCAAACAGAACAACAAGCTTTAAAATTAAAAAGCTTTCAATTTATACCCTTTAACCTTTTAATTATTTTCTATTCTAATTTTCAAAGACCAAAACCAGAAGGAAAACAACTTGAAATATTTTTAATTCCCAATTTCCAAAACGAGGAAGTAATTGCACGTGATAATTAAATCTAAAATAAATAAAGGGAAATAAAAAAAATAAGCTGTAAATGGAGAAAGGATCTGTGCTCAATTCACATTTTGCAACTTTATTCACACATATCTTCACTTACATATTTTGCCTGCATATAAGCCAAACGTAAATTTACGTGATAATATATTATTATTATTATATAATAGTTTCCATTTCTCTCCAATAAATAATCCACTAAGCATTTTAATAAAATAAAATAATAATTGGCAATCTTGTACTTGGAAATTGTATCGTGGCTTTTGAGGAATGTGCACATTCGTTCCCAACATCGTTTTTAGTCGAGAATTTATATATTTTACATTCACTTATTATAACAGGAATATAAATATTCGCTAAACCACAAAATAAAATTCTCGATTTAGAATACAAGAAATGAAAAATATCTGCAGTCTCTAAATACATCTACAATTTTTTTAATTGCAATTTCTTTTCAGATTATAATTTTGTATTAAAATCATAATTTTAAATCAAATTGAATTTTTAAAGCGAAATTGGATTTTAAAAATAAAATTGTAGATGCAGAGAAAGCAAAGAACACAAACTTACATAGAATGCTAAAATGGTTAATTACACAAAATTATGGCAAGTTTAATCAGAAACTAATCTAATCCGAGGTACAATGACGATTTATAAATAGTCTTTGAAATTCAAGTTTAAAACAACTAAAACAACTTTTAAAGCGAAAATTTCTTTAGGATAGAAATTTTTATAAAAGGAGTATAGAAGAATATTTAGAATGAAATTTTCAGTAAAGAAATATTTTTACAGAATCAGGGTCATTGTACATCAGTCTTGTCTCGATAATAATTAGTAAACACACTTAAACAATAATTCACAAACACTTTGGTAAGTTCGGTACAGCTTTAACGTTCACGACAAACAAATCGTTGAACTTTTTCAACAATTTTTCCACTGTTATAATTGCACTAAATTCTGTGGCAATGTTCTTTATAAATATATTACATTATCAACACGTGACCTACACAAGTATCGATAAAAGAAAGAACGAATGCCACTTTCGAAGATTAAAACTAAACATTGAGCACTAATTAATAAACTGAAAAGAAAAACAACAAAAAATAATTTTTCATTATCCAATTGAACAAAAAAAAAAGTGGACCTTTGTGATGGCCAAGTCTCTGGACTTATTCAACTATATTTTGAGTATGATTAAGACTACAAATATGTATCGAGCCATTGGTCAATTTGAACTAAAGGACTTAAATTCTAAAATAAACACAGGAATTATCTATACTAGAAATTGGTGGGATAAAATAATTTCTTAGGAAACCAATTTTTTAACAAGTTTCAAATATTTTAATAATTTTCCATATATTCCTCAAGATCTTATCTTAAAAACCATTACAGAATAAATTGCGATAAAGTTTTTTGTTTTTACTTTGGAAAACCTTAATCCTTTGCCGATATAGAAATCTTTTTTTTTCATAGAGAATTTTTTGACGTAGATAAATTCATTGCTCTGGACACGAGTCTAGTTTTTTTTTGTTTTTTATCTAACATTTAGCTTTGGCAATTTTTAAGACTAGTCTTTATAGTGTAAACCAATCGATATCTTAATTGGATTATCTATCATGCAGGTTTTAAGATTAAACTTTCTTACATGAGTCGTGTTACAAAAAATGCACATTCCTCCTTAGTATATTATTAAGTACTGAAATCATTTGACTAGATAAAGTAATTTTCATTTCTAGTTATCTTTGGTTGGGAAATGAACCCTCAGTAAAATAACCCTGTTCAACAGTGCACATCATTTTTATTTCTGAAATGTGGAGAATTTTTAAATTAGTTTAATGGAAGACTTGTCAGAAATTAAAAAGAAATTTGTAGCTTGGAGATTTTGGAGTCGATATATTTAAAACTTGATTTCATTTTAATTTATTTTGAAAAGAAAATTTTTGAGTAGTGAACTAAATTAAAAGGATGCGTATTTCCAAGTCCAAAGTCTGATAAATAAAATTTTATTTGGTAAAAAATTTTTATTTTTAAAATTACAAAGAGACAATCTCTTCAAATAATTTTTGCTTGCCTTCAACCCTCTTAAATAAAAAAAAAATCATAGAATTCGTTAATAAATTTCCTTAATATTAAAAAAAGTACTTGAAAAATTAAAAACTATTTTCCAAGGTTCCTCAAATTTTATTCGAGTATACAAATTTTTCTTTTGTTATATTTATTATTTTTTAAAAAATTTTCCTAACCCAAGTAACCAATAATCTTTTAGGCTTGAACTTGCTTCTGAAAATATCAATTGTGGAATCTTGAGCAACAAAATTCTTTTCAAAGACCAAAAATTAAATAACTAGAAGATAATCTTTTTCCTAAAAAATCAGTCATGCACCAAAATCCTCAAAGATGGCTACGAAATTCAAAGAATATTAAATATCCTTAAAACGGTTTCAAATAAAAAATAGTCATCTCAAAGACTGCATCTCTGATCAAAGAGAGAAGCCAACTTAAATAAAATACATTTTTGATTCGAATTCTAGGAATTCAAATTTGACAGCACTGCCAAACAGGAAAAACATTTTAAATTTCACAAGAAAAGTTTTAAAGGTTTGAGGGGGATGGAAAAGGAATAGGTTGGAGGATATTTTTTGTAGATGGAGGTAGAATGGTGCTCATGTGTTGGATGTGTAATATATAAATTACATTCACACTTGTGTAGAAATGACTAGGAAGTGAAATTTAAGACAGGCATCGATAAAATAATCCACTTTTTGGATTTTTCTTCTTATTTTCTCACACTAAGGAATAGGACTAGAAGTGATTCTTTCGACGCTGCTTTCTCGAATTCGAATCGTGGTAAAAGTAGAAGGAGTCGATTCGAGACTGGCATTTGCATTCGTATTAGTGTTTGTGTTGGTATTTTGGTTTTGATTTTGCTGGCCGAGTCTCGCTGTGGAAATCGAGAGCGGATTAGAATTTCGAGCCGCGTCTGCTGTTGATCCGAATCCCAACCAGCCGTGACGATTTTTTAAATGTCGCTTCATATGGGTTGTGCGGCTCAGAACTTTGTGGCAAACGGGACACTGGGTCGTTCCCTTATGCATATTCATATGCTTGTACATTGAGTCCCGGTTCCAAAATGATTTACCGCAGAGTTTGCAAGAGTGAGATGGTTGTTCGATGGCCACTGTACGACAATCTAAATCAAATAAATAAAAAATGGCTTCATAGCAATGTCCAAAATCGACGCTGATCCACTCTGACAAAATCTTTATCAATGTCAAAAAAATTTTATTTCTACCCTCGTTGCGATAACATTCAGTCACACTCGCTCGGATTTTATATTTCAGTCAGGGTTGATGGTCTCTTTTGAGTTAAATTTATTTTACATTTTACATAAGCTTCTAGAAAAAATATTTTTTTTAATTCAATTGGTTATTAAAAAAAGAGACTAAATTTTGGAGTGGTTAAATTTTAATTTTTAAAGCATGTTTGAAAATGATCAAATTTTTAATTTGATTTTAAAAATCTAGTTTAAAAGACGATAAAAATTAATCTGGCTTTATAGACATCGACCCTGTCTTTCACAACTAAGAAGCAATGCTAATTTCAAGAAACGTATTTTAAAAAATCAGGGATCCAAACGAAACTTTCGTTTCATTTCGTTACAGGCAGTTAATGAAAATAATTTCGGTTCAATCATTACTGTAACATCGGGTATCATCTAATTTTGTCCAAATCTTAAGATAGTACACCACAGTTAAGTAAAAAATAATTTTTTTCTGTGAGTAACGAAATGGAACGACAGTTTCGTTGGGATCCCTGAAAAAAATACAAACAATAGTATATTACAAAACAAATCATCATGCTTGCCAAACAAATATAATAAAAACGTAAAAATAAATTATACAAGAGGCAGTGTGGCAAACTGGTAACTTGTTTTGTTCATATTCCAGCCACACTGTTGTGGGTTCGAATCCCGAGAGAGGAAGAAACGAAAATGGAAATTTTTGCTTCTATTCCCTGGATATTTGATTGTCCTGCTTAAAAGTTAGGAAAAAATGAAATTCTTGTTTTGTTAGGAAAGTCCAAGCATTAAGAAAATAAAACTTTTTTTATCCTCAAAACGAATAAAAAAATCTATTTTTAATTTTCAAATTACAGAGACCTGCATTTATTAATAATTTCAGCTGGCTTTTGAGCAGGTTTATTTTATACTTTACTCACATTTTTGAATCTTTTTTTTTTATTCAACAATGTTGCAAGTGGAATAAAAAATTAATTTCTAATCTCTACCAACTTGAAATAACAATTACAATCCTAATAATATGGCTACTAAAAATCATGTGAATAACAAATAATTACAAACAAATATAATAATCACAAAATTCGTGGTCTGATGCTGCAAATAAAAATTCAAGATGACAAAATTCATGCGGAGGACTAATTTTTCAGGAACTATTCCCATCGTCCTATTTTCGTACCCTAAAATTTTTTCAGTCATTTTTATTTTCTTTCGGTAGGAATACTTTTTTAAGTGACAGTGACATACCTTGGCATTTTCCCCCCAAAAAATTCCGAAAAAGCATACATGTTATCAATAGATTGATAACATATATGAACGATTTTTTTCGATTCGAGAAAAATTAATTTCGTGGATACTAAGGGTGTTTTTTGCAGTCCTAAACACACAGCCATTCATACATACAAAATAATTTATAAATTCAGGAATGTAGAGTTAAAAATTTTAATGGTTTGAAAGCCTACGAAAGAAAAATACCACCCCTCGGAATTCGAGAATTCTTCTACTTCCCAGTAGAAAGAATCCTAAAAGAAACAAACAGAAGAAACTGGAATTGGTTTGGAATAACTTCCTCAGTATTTCTCCACAAATGTATTTTAATTATAATCAACTCCTACTAACAAAGGTTTTCAAAGTCCTTTTGAATTCTTAAATTTAACACGTATGATACAGTGCAATATTCATATATATTTTTCAAATATTTTACATCATAGCTTCGAAGAGATCGATTCTAAGTTTTACTTAAACTTTGTGCTCCGATCCACAAAAAATTTTTGTTGAATTTGGACCAACTCATCATTTAAACTCAATTACGAACTAAATTTTAATTTTAAATTAAAGTAGTTTGATGTCAAATTTTAAAACAATAAAATAACTTGATCCAAGATCAAACAAATTATTTCTTGGAAGTGAGAAAGGGAAGTTCGAAAATAAAAATATAAATTGACTGAGGAAAAAGAACCTTACTGGCTACTTTGGAAGATATATAACGACCTTAAGAGTAACATGAACACTTATAATTAAAGTTGAGAGGTGAGATTCTTATCAATTACCTATAAACCGAAATTGCCTTAAAAACGAAAATGGGATTTAGATTTTAGATCAGACCTATTATGACTAGATCAGTAACTCCCTTCAATCTTTAAACATTAACTGGATTATCAGTGTCTGGGAAAAATCTGATGATACGAAATATCACAAAAGGATCTTGTTTGATTCTAGGATAATCTTAAAATCAGTCTGTAAAAACACTTAAGTTTTGTGTTTGTCCAAAAATTTGTATCCTGATTTTCACTCTTGTTGAATGAAACTTAGAAGAAAAAAAACAACAGGTATTTAATTTTCGTGTTTCAAGAATCGTCGACTCTTCGGTAGTGATAATGTTGACAGGATTTTTTTCCATTTTCTGTTTTTTTCTTAATTTTTTTAACAAATGAACTAGTAATAAAAAAAAAGATTTTCAAGAAAAGTGGGCTTCGCAATTTCAAAGGAAATTTGAATATCAAAAAGAGTCAGTAAAAAGAGTATAAAAAAAGGTCTGCCTTATAATTAATATAATTATTGTACAATGCATATGATTTGATTCGAAGAAATGGCGTTAGAAATACAACTATTGGGATTAAAATTATTTTTTCTGAATTCACTGACACCTCTTGAATTGTATAAATTCAGACTTTCGTCAACTATTTTTATTTTTAAATATGGTTTTTATTATTTGCAATTAGAGCAATTTGAACTAGAACTACATTTTAAGATGTAAATTATTGGAATTATGCATAGAATTTTAAATGCTAATTTTTGATAGAAATTTGTTTATATAATCAACACACAATTATTACAAGGAATCTACAATTATTTTTTGAAACTATATACATAGAAATTTACACATATGTTTTTTAAAAAATATTTACTTTCTAGATTTGAAACTTTGGATTTGATTTTCAATTCCCATCTTCTGAATGAAATGAAGTCTAGATCTAGACAATTAAGAGGTTTCTATTTACAAGTCCCAACAGCCCATATTGTTATCTCGGATTTATCAACGAATGTTTGTAGTAATAAAATAAATTGCCTTTGAGATTCATTTAATGAAAAAGAAAATAAACAACAAAATATAAAAGTGAGACAAATTTAAAGCTTCAAAAATTAAAAATGGATGGAAATTAAGTGATCAAATAAAAATGTAAACCTAGAAAGCTTTCAAGTTTAGTTGAAAATTTGCTAATTAGAGAAATAAGCTTTCAAGTTAAGTTTAGAATTAAGTTCCAAGAAATTCTTTTGTTGAAAACTAATTCAGCTTAATAAGTCATCAAGTTTAAATCCGAGATAAGAATAGAAACCAAATTCTGGGCCAGGTCTGGTATTTCGAGTCCTTAATAAATGGCACTGGGGGTCCTGTATTCCCTTGATTACTTGATGCCATGAACATTAACCATATGACATCTCATAGTGTACTTGCGAGTGAAGACTGCGTGGCAAATTGGACAGACTGTATCTCCTCTGTGTATACTGCGATGATGGGCGAGGGAATCTCCACGACTATAGGTTTTCCCACAAGTATCACAGATCCACCTTCCATTTTCATCATGCCGAGGCCGTGTTCTTCTTCTGATCTCGTAGGTGGTTTGCATTGGTCTCACGAGGAGCTGATTCCCAAGAGGTGGTACGCTCTGTGAGTCTGCGCACACAATCCAAAGTGTTTCCCATTCCAATTCATCAGTTGTATTGGTAATTTACCATTTTATTGATAACCGATCAATTTTAGAAGCAACTGATCAGTTAAGAAATAACCAATCAGTTCCAAGTTTTAGGTTTAGGGAAGAAGATAAACAATTAAGGCACTTTTTATGCATTTGGAATCAGAGGAAAGAAAACAAAAAGATTATTCCTTTTTACTTTTACTGATTCAATTCCTTGTCCAAATATAACTTTATGCAGAGAAAATATTTTGATTTGGATTTTTGTGGAAAAATTGAGAGCTGAGAAAGTCAAAGCGATGGTCGATGCTTGTCAGGGTTTCAAATTGATAATAAAAAATTTAATCTATTAAAAAAATGAATCTTGGTGAGAATATTTTCTAAATTGATTCTTGTCCACAAAGTTGAAACCCTGATAAGTTCAGTAAAGCTTTTATTACAAAGAAAGTACAGAATTAATGAAATATTCAGAGAATCTGATTGAAAACACAGCATGTAGTGATATTCAGACAGACTGCATATTTGTGTGCTAACGTTTTTTCTAAATTAAGCTCGTAACCAATGTAAGTAGATCCCAACAAGCCAAAACCACCCTCCAACCATAGAAATAGTATTCTTCCTGCCTCCTTAATGAAAAATTAAAAAGCTTGCGAACAATGTGCTTCTGATTAATCCTTCTCCCTTCAATCACACCTTAATTCATACCCCGACAGAAATTAAAATTACCATAAACGATATAAACAAACACCGCATTAAACTAATTCTCTCTTAACTACTAATAATCAATTTTATTAAAAAATAATTGGTTCTAATCGTATGATGCACATGCGTAAATCTTGTATAATAAAAACTAGGACCTGCTTCTTTTCTATATAAACACTTTAATCGAACCGAAAAATTATCGAAACATAATTAATAATAGAAATAATGGTAGTTTTTAAAATTTACAAAATAATTTATAAACATTTTATAATTATCATTTCTCAGCATTTTACAATTGTAAGCTTAAGTACTTCTGCTAATTACAAGTAATTCCCTTTTAATTATTCAATTATCCAGTATTATTAAAACAGGCCAACAGTCTCATGGGAAAATACAAAAGTTTGAAAAATTATCGAGTGCGCATTCTGAGCCAGAGTAATAACAAAAGACAATGGTAGTGACACTGAGTCACGAGTGACTTGATCCTGAGATGAGAAAATTATTACAATTTATGGGGAAAAAACAATGAGAAACCCTTTATACAAGTCTTAAGTGAAAAAGAATATTTAATATTATTTACACGTAATAATAGAAAAGCGCAGGCAACCGTCTTTCGAATAATTAATGGAATGCACGCACATAATTTCAGTATCACAATTTCTTTAAGAAATTAATTTCAAGTATAACTAAAGCGGAGACTAAACGAAATTTACATTTTAGCATCCTTCGATTAAATAATACTTCTTTCGACGAAAATATAAAATCAAGTTTCAAGAATAAACTTGATGTTGATTAGTCTTAATTCCTTAAGGCTACGAAAAATACAAATCGAATCTCGTTTTCTGCACAGCTGCCCAGAACTAATTTTCAAAAAAGCTAGGCTGCAATATTTCCACTATTTTTTCTAATTAATAAATGTTAAACATAAATCTATTTTGAGATTTCAGTCTCAAATACAAATTACATGTCTAATAATATAAATATAAACACTGCCCAGCTTTTTTTACAAATAGTATAAATTTCTAAACCTTTTATGGCACGAAATTCCCCTTTCTAAAAATTCTTTCCTTAATATCTGATCGTCCTGATAAATCGAGTTTCTGGATCCTCTTTCGTCATTATTTTCGGAAATTTAGTTTGGCATTGACACTGATCGTGCACTTGTGAATTCGTTGCAAGTGAATTTTCATATCGTAGCTTCGACTAAATACTCGCTGACAAATTGGACAAACAGTCTGACCGGTGTGCAAATTCTTATGAAGAGTGAGTGACATCGGATGCTTGAAACCCTTCCAACAAATTCGACAGCGAAATAATAATTCTGCATCCGACGTTTGAGAAAAATAGTCGTTATTAGACGAATCGAAGTCTGTATTCGGATCAGTGCTACCACTTCCGTCTCCTGGTTGCTCTACAAATAAAGATAGGAATCACTATTTTGAATTTTTCTAGTTTTCCATTTCTTTTGCTTTTTTTTTAAAGCAGAAGCTAGGATAAAAGCCCGTCGACTGGAAAGAGGACACACAGACCCACGAGACTTATAAGCGTTAATCCCAGAGTGGATACAATCATTTAATGTAGTCCAAAACAATTTTAGATTACTATATTGACAGAAAATACTTCATTTTAAATTTTATCTGATTAAAAAAATTGTTCGCGTTTAAATAATGTACACGTCTATATTAAAAAATTGATCCACTACTACCTATTCCTGAACAATTTTTTAAAAATCCTTCACCTTTTAGCATTCTGGTGCAATTAGAAAAATGGTTTTTCAAATATATGAAAAGAGATTTGGTCGAATGGCTCAATTTTTCTAATTTAATGTTTGCTATTTTAACTAATTTTTTTTAACAACCAAATATCTTTCTTCAGTTTGAAATGATAAAAGTGCTTTTACAACGTGCTTTGAGAAAAGGATAACCAGATCAAAAGATAGAAAAAGATTCACTTGTGTTAAATTTATAGCTTTATGAATCAGAAGATATTGCTTTGATTCATCCGGATTTTTGTACAATACAATTTAGCCGCTTTAATTGAAACGACGAAAATATTTACTTGCTTTAAAAAACAAATCAGTGGGATGAACCCGTAATAATTTTTTTTTAAACTCATAAAACATTTTCTTGATACTTGATTCTGATTAAATTTTGTTAACCTTGTTAAACTAAATTTTTGTTTCCTGAAGGAGAAATCAGAACCTTTAAAATTGAATTCATCTTACTAGATAAACAACTGATATCAGGTACGATTAGTTCTATTTACTGAAATTATGAAACGATTCTTATTTACCATCCACACTTTCGTGGACACTGAGTATTATGAAATCTACGTAATCTCTAATAAATACATAAAACGTTCGGGGATTAAATTTCGCATTTATAAGTCGATCATCAAATAGTGAAAAAAGTATTTTTTTAAATAATAATTTAGTCTCGATTAAAGAAAACGATTATCAAAACTCAAAATAATTGAAAGAGATACAAAATCTTTTGAATCTGAAAAATATTATACTGCTAAAATAAACTACTAAATTGAATTCAGTCTATGGAAAGATATAAGCCAGTATTTATGTACAATAAAAAATAAAACTCCTAATCTTAGACTTCAGCACACAAAAAATTCGGGAATTATTGCTCTTTCAGTATCGAAATTAAAAATACAAATCGATAATGAGTAACAATGAAAAATAAACTCTAGAATTGCACATATTTCAAACTCAAATTCGACCACCTTTTATATTTTAGAATATCTATTTTTCAATAATATGGAATTCTGTCTGAGTTGTTTTCATCTCAGTGGATGTCTTCTCATTTCATAGGGTCTCGCCTTCCAAAATGGACTTTGAAGTTAAAGCTAAATTGCGCTAAATTGGAGAAATCGTTTTCTCAGTCATTGAGAATCTCCAGCAAAGCTGGAAACGTCATTCTCGATTTCTTTCGACACCACAGTCGAATCCTAAAATAGACGCTAAATCTCTGACTAAACTTAATTTCTGAACCCAGAGAAAGGCCTTTTTCTCTCAGTCTAACACAATTATTTTATTGGAAAAAATCCAAAAAATTAATAAATTAAAAATTTACAACTAAACCTCTTGATTTTAAAATATATGTACTGCTTATAAACTAATTGTAGACAAAAAAAATGAAGATAAATAAACATTCGGGTCAATGCATTTTGAAACAATAAAATTTAATTTGAAATTTCTAATGCGTCTTAACTTGAAGTTTGCTATTATAATTAAGAAAACAAAATCCGGTTTCTGATTCAAAATTCCCTTACTTTTCACGGTTTCCCTGTTTATCGACATTCTGAAACTTTAAAAGATTGCAAGAGATTTTGAGGATTTCAAAAAAATATTTTAAAGATTACAAACAGTAGTTAACCCGTCGGAATTTACAATTCAATAATAATTAAAAATTATCTAGATTTCCAAATTGAACATGGATTTAATAAAGAATCTAGAATTAGACTGAATAAGATAAAGGAACTTCTTTGGGTATTTCCGAGTAGTCGCAATGTACAAAATTGTTCCTAAGCGCGATAATTAATAATAATTAATTAATAATAATAAAAATAAAAATACAAGAGAGTATGATACATGGCAAGATACATCATCAAGTTCTAGAGCTTAGGTTCTAGGACTTGGGAGTTTATGATGCACCTTATGAGAGAAGATTGTACAGTCAAAGTAGATCTTGGCTACTGAATGAGCGTTTTTGTGGGTATTAGTTCTTGACTTGAATCGCGTGGCAAAAAGAATGCAGCAGGTTGGTGCTATGGAGGAGGAATGTGAGGAATGGCTCGCATTTCATGGAATTCTGCAAAACAAGGCCATCGACACAAGCAGGCATTGCAGGGCCAACATTTGAAGCGAGTCTGCCTAAGTTTTCCACGTGATGTGAGAACTCCTCGCCGCTTGCAGTGTACACATACTTTTCCATGACCATTTGCTTTGCTGAGACTATGGGGTTGACCAGATACGTACGTAATCCCTCCTGAAGAAAATTGGCCAAATCTTCGGTTAGTGGTTTTCTTAAAATATGTGTACATGCAGCAACCATTTCATTAGTAACGTGTGTGCGTGTTTTTTTTTTCCAGTCCCAGCACCAACCCACAGCCGAGAAAGCGAGTCTAGATATCAGCGAACAATACCCACAATTTAGCATTGCCAGGTGCCAGTTCAATGTGCTTTGTGGAAGAAACAAGATCTTACAATTTAGTTTTTACTGATTAATAATTACAAGCGTCTTTGTCAATATTTCAAAACTCTAACGCTTTTTTTCTCTTTTTTTCCTCTCTTTTGAGTCTAACCTTGAAGACTTCTTTATGTACTATAGAACTGGGCATCAAAAAATTTATCAGTTGAAAATTGTTAACTTTTTTTTTTGTTTCTAAAGTTTCTTGCTCAACTCTGCTTTCACACAAAGTTCAAACTATCATTCGATAAATAATCGACGCTTATAAAAATATCGTCCGTGATATTGCTTATAGAAATTATATTTGTCAAACCTAGAGAAATTAATTATTACTTATTATACATCTAGAGTTTGGAATGCCAGGAAAAATCTTTCCATCAATAATGAAATTCATTATGTAATATAATTTTAAATATTTTACTTTTCCTGGAATCCTCATTTTTTGTGATGAATATTAAGTTATATTAGAACGACGTATAAAAATATAAATTCTGTCCTATTTAGTCACGCATGTGCATCATAAAATTTCCCATACATGTGCAATTTTCCTTAATAAAAAAAAAGACCAGAGAAAAAAACACCACCTCTATAAATAAAACCTTTAACAGCTTTTTAAAAGAATGAAAAATCAACAGAAAAACTTTATAGTTAAATTTAAATTAGAAATTAATATTAATCTCCTAATTAATGAAAATCCCTGCCTTTTTCAGATTTCTGATTAAACCATTCAACGCAGTAAAATTGTAAAAAAATAAAATCATCAGAGATTATAAATCTCAGAACTTTTTTGTTTCCCCCACGAAACCAAACAACTAAATCTAAACATAGAACTCTAACTGGACCAATAAAAAAGATTTTTTCAACACGCCGTGCGCAATCCTCAATATTTCGTACGCTAACGAAAAAAAGCATACGCAATATTTAGGATTGCGCACGTTGTGTTGAAAAATAAAGTACGTAACTACGTGC
>JBAGKK010000420.1:16316-29233 GCA_037177015.1 Euceroptres primus | reverse complement strand
TTTTATCTTCTAGAAAAATCATTTAATTTAAATGGTGCTTGGTCAAAAAATGTCTTTTAAGTAGACGAATATGAGGTTAAAAAATCAGATTCTTTCGAGTTTTCATTTTCGAAAAAAAACAATTTTTCTGATTCTGGGGCCAAAAACAAGCGTTATTGCAACCCCTCCTTTCTTTAGAAAATAACAGTTTTGGAAAACTCTACTTTTCAATTTTTGCAACTAAAAAAAAAATTTTTTTAATTAATTTTTGCCTGGAAAACCTTCTTTGAGATGCATTTATGCTCGTCAAATTTTCTCAGCATTTTTTTATTAAAATTATAAAAATTATTTTTAAAAACTGTCGGTAACCTTATGACGAAGTGGTCACTAAAGGGATAAAAATGCCCATTTTCGACAAAAATGTTGGTTATCTAGTTTTGTACTGCCACCCTTCAATTTTTATTTTATATTCAAAATTGACTATCAAACTATCACTAAATTTTGAATATATTTTTCTAACTTTATTCCCTGCAAGTGTTAGTAGAATCAAAAACTTTATTCCCAATTGGGAATAAAGTTAGAGAAATATATTCAAAATTGAGTGATTGTTTTAGTGGAATTAAAAATCATTTCTAAACTCGAAATATAAAATTAATTTTTATTATATACTTCTGAATTTTGAATATATTTTTCTAACTTTATTCCCAATTAGAAATAAAGTTAGAAAAATATATTCAAAATTGAGTGATAATTTTAGTGGAATAAAAAAACATTTCTAAACTCGAAGTATAGAATTAATTTTTATTATATACTTCTGAATTTTGAATCTGTTTTTACTGTAAGCTAAATTCTTTTTAAATTGTGAAACTTGATACTAGGAAATTAACAATATACAACTAGAAAATAATTAATCTAAGGAGGTAAGAGTTTTCATTGATCCTCATTTTTATAAATATAATTAATGATATTCTTTCGAATAGAGAAGCCTGATGAACTGATAACTGATAATTTATTTCATTAATTTATTTTGAGTCATAATAAATTTTTTGGATTTCTTTTTTGTATGTGTAAATAACAAGTCAATAGTCGTTCGGAAGCATTCCTTTGGGGACTATAACATTGTTTTATGGATTTAGGATAATGCTAAATTTGTGTCAAATTCCATATGCAATTTCAGGAATTTTATACGGATATAAACAGGATTGAGAGCCTCTTAATTTACAGTTATATCAGCGATATCGTGGGTAAAACAGGGAACTGTTTCAGATGGATAGAATCAGCAAGGTCACCTGAGTGCAACCTCAGATCAGAGGCACTTGCAGTCTACTACCAGAGTTCAAACATCATGGTTCAAACCTATCCCCGTCGAGTCGACGTTGCATATATAACTGTGAAGTGAAAAGCGCTCAAATCAAACATATAATTTGCTTTACAGTATTATTTTCCCTTGTTAACGCCTAATTAGTTAACCCTAATTCATGTTAACGCGGTGAATTATAATTATTTTAAAGCGAGAACTTTTAATAATTAGTTATTAAATACTAAACCATGTGTGGAAATTATTTAATTTAGAAATCAGCATTTTTAGGAGTAAAATATATTTATAACAATCGTTAAAAGAAGCATTTTTCTAGATTTCTAACTTTCTTTATTAAGAATCTAGATTCATATATCATGTGAAATTACCTTTGAGTATTGATTATTGGAATTGACGAAGAGAATAGAAATTCCGGATGCTTATAAAATAAATAAACTTTAACTAGTGTGCATTTTATTGTTGTATATTCTACTACTAAAAATTTGCAATGCTTGACATTTCTTTAATTAGGATTTTTGAATATTTTGATTGTAGAAGATGTTGAGAGTATGACCGGTGAGATAGAAAATGGGGATCTAGCTGTTAGAGATGTTGCAGACATCCTTCAACCACAATATGCTATCATTACTGGTAAGATTATATTTTTGACAATAAAAAAAATCAATTAAAATGGTGTTGAAAATACTTGACTATATCTGATCCAGATTTGTAAATTATTCTTACATAGTGTAATTTGTAAGTAGTATAATAAAATCCCAATTGAATAATTTTTAACGTTCAGTATACAAATTATTTATAATATAACTAATATATTGTGCAAAAATGCAGTAAGGAAAAGTTTTATGTGACTCGTACTATGGCCTTCGAATCTTATCTGAATAACGTCGTATTTCAGGTTATTTATGTAATAATTACTGCATCCTACTTCGGTTTCCTACTTATATTACACCTAATCAGCAGTTTTTGGATAATAAAAAACATTTGTTTTGTATAATTCAAAACATTTGGTTTGTATAATACAAAACATTTGTTTTGTATTATCTATTATTTTGTACAAAATATTTGTTTTGTATTATCTGTATTAAAATTTTAGTTTATTAAGCTATCCTATTCTTAGTAGAAAAATGATTTTAATAATTTTATTTTCAAACGATTATATTAATTAATTAATTATAATTATTTTCCAGGTGGCAAAACGAGAGAGGGGTGTCCAATAGTCACGTTTCCTGATCATGGCAATTTTCACAATCTCTCAGACTTGGACTATCAACGTCTCATGCTATACCTCACTTCGGTACCAACGTAAGCAAAATTCCACTAACCATAAAACTATTAATATCCAATTCCACATTTTTTCACGATGTCCTTTATCTTTATAGATTGCAAGAAGCAGACTTAGGATTCCATTTAATCATCGACCGCAGGAACGATAAATGGAATTCCGTAAAGACAGTCCTTTTAAAAATTTCTGTAAGTCTAGTTTTTTAATATGAATTTAAAAATAATTATTATTCTTCCTATCTGAAATTATTTTTACTTGTAATACAATTTTTTTCAGGCCTTCTTTCCAGGATTGGTACACGTGGCTTATGTTTTGCGACCAGCTGGTTTTTTTCAGAAAGCCATTTCAGAAGTGTCGAATAAGTTATTCCGAGAGGATTTCAAGTTTAGGGTCATAGTTCTAGCCAACATTGTTGAACTTTACGACTTTGTGGATAAAGATCAGCTGACGGAAGAACTTGGAGGCGACTTACCCTATTGTCATCACACTTGGATTCAAAATCGAATTGTGAGTTTAATCACATAAAAATTATTCTCAATTACAATTATAATTGAATTTTAATTAACGTTTATTTTTGCAGAATTTAGAGAAATTTTCTTCAATGACACAAGACGTGTCTCTGGCTCTTGATTCTTTCACTCGTCGTTTGGCAGAAGTTGAATTTCCCAACAATACTATTGCAACTACTACTCTGTTAAACCAACAACAAATTGAATATAATGAATTGAAGGAAGAAATTGTAGCAGCTGCTCGACATGGAGAAGCACTGCTCGATAGTATTCGTCAGCTTACAGGAAAAGGAACTGCTGATCGACTGGGAAATGTGGCAGCGACTGAAAGGTTGATAATTAATTTTAAAACTAGAAACTCTTGATTGTAATTGATCAATTTAAGTTAATTTCTTGATTTTTATCAAACTGAAATTGATTTTTATCAAACGAATAGATTGCTGGTTCAGTTGGAAGAAACGGAACGCACCTTTGACTTATTTTGGTCGCATCACAGCTCTCGTTTGAGACATTGTCTAGCACTTCGACAATTTGAACAAGATTTCAGGGAATTGCAGGCGAATTTAGATCAGCATTTAAAAACCGTTGAAGATATGACGGAGGTTGGAGAAACACAAGCAAGAGTCGATCAACTCCTGCGAGATACTTCGGCCTTTCAAAGGATATGCAGGGTAAGCATATTCAAATTATATCAGGAAGATCATTACACAATTTCAAACACTTCACATAAAACCGATTGAGGAAAACCAAAGTTATTGTCAAATTGATAAAACTAAATGGAAATAATAAATTTGATGAAAATGTCAGTTGCTAAGCTTTTAAAATGAGCTTCCAAATATGAGCAGCAAAAGGCGTTAGATTTTTTTATAATCACGCACTTAATGCACTGTAAAATATCTTACCCAAGCCAAATGAAACAGGGTCTAGAGATTCTTTGGAACAAAATTCAAGATCTTTTACAGGCTTTTCAGGTCAGAAATTGGTAATTTACACAAAATAGGAATTGGATCTTAAAGAATTAACTATAGAACCTTAGTATTTCTGGTATATCTATAATCCGGAAACCTTTCATCATGATTTTTCCAGTTTTCAAGTTCTTATGTCCTTTGTAACCTGGCATGAAGTCCACCAATCATTTAAATAGCATCAGGGAATTCTCATACCTTCTCAATTAATTAGGAAAGCAAGAGATTTTTAAAAATTTCAATAATTTAAAATTGAAATAAAGCAATATATCAAATCAGCATAGTGACAAAGTGGGAGAAGATTAAATGGACATCAATTTTTTATATACTAAAAGAAAGATGTCCATTTAAAATAGTTTTCCTCTTCTTTAATCTGAGAAAAATAATTTAGAAACTATTTCTCTCAGGGGGCTCTTCGGCATATAGCCAATCTTTTTTCTTGCCTAACACCGAACCGATTTTTGCGCTCGAGTTCCCCTAGTATCTTGCCTCGAGCACTGATTTTCGTCGACGATTCGAACTAAATATTTCTGTAAAAGTAACTAAGTAAGTTCTCACCATCACGGTTCTGATAATAATATCAATATAATCCAGGGTAAAATATCGTACACACCTAGCTGTATCTAAAAAGGTGCAAAAATTTTTCTCACTGCACGGTTCTCACACATTCTGCCCAGGTGAAAAAATCCTACACTAGGGATTACGTCCCGGGACTTGGTAGCTATTTTTTAAATAGCTTTTTATTCATTCAAATTTCAAAATCCTAACATGCTATTCACGTTCTTCATCTCCAGATCACACTGTGCTGTGTGATTAATTAATTATTAATTAATTAATTAAATGACCATAAATTGGAAAAGATGAATTTTAAATATTGTACTTCAATCATATGTTTACTTTTAATATTTAGAGGAAAATCAGTAGTGGTTAACCTCTCGTTAGAAACTTTATTATTGTAATAAACTAAAATAAACATTCTACAAGATAAGAATAAATTAGAAAAAATATTCAAATGAAAGGAAAATTGTTAGTAAAAACTATGATTCTAATTATACAAATTTTTACACTCTCACCACATGAGAAGATACTACTTTTTTCTTCCTTTGATTATGGCCTGCGCTATGAAATGGTCTCCTACTCACTGGTAAGAATAAAAATTCAACCAGTGGTCATTATATCTGATTTGTGATGTCAAGCAAAAATTACAACCCGCCTCCGTGTCGGTTCGGACTATTCATCCTGCGACATGATTGGAGAACAGGAAGGACTGAAAAACCTACTCACCGTCGCGGATTCCCTCGTCGGAGCGATGGCTGCATAGCCTCTTCTGGACCAGCAAGGACCACTTTTCTCTGCATCCTCCTTCCTGTCCTTCACTCTTAGATGGGGGAAGGGGATCTAAAATTTAAAAAATGTTCCTTCGTAATTAATGGGTCCTCCTCTATAAGAATCATAAGTTATTTTATGATTGATTAAAATTACTGTCCGACTTATCACGGATTGAAATTACTCTCCACTTTTCAATTTAAAAAATGTTTGAAAGAGAAAAATTAAAAATAATTAAAACTCTAGGTTTTTACAAAATTCCAGGTGATTTCCAGATTTTCAAGGCTATAAAAAATAATGGTGAATTCCAGGTTTTCAAAGTTTTCAAGTTCGTTAGATACCCTGTATTAGACAAAATATAAATTTCTTTTTTTATGAGGTCAGGAGAATGGATATAATTTGGTTTGGGTAGTTTGATTTTAAGCACACTATGCACATCAAGCACAGATGTTACTTTGCACCGCTTTCCTCATTTTGTCGATAGTCCTATTTGTTGCATACCATGTGGATTTGGGTCTTGGTAAGCAATCCACTCAAGGAAATTAATCTATTCTATTATAGTCATGGTGTTCAGCGGTCAAGAAAACGCTATCACAAATACATTTTATCAAGAATAAAGAAAAGAAAATGTATTTATAAGAAGCAGACTCCGAAAAAAAATTACTTGACAAAATTCTATATAACTTTTTCTGAAAAGACAATTATAATTGCTATTTTCGATAATAAGTACCCATAATTGTTTCGAAGAGTGGGATAAACTTTCAGACTTTAAGGAATTAAAAATCATAAATCGCTGGACACTATGGATAACTTCATCAATTATTTATCGAATACCTCCGAGAAATGCGTTGGGTCATGTTTCTAAAAAATTAGAGATGTTTTTTATATATCGAGTTAAATCTCTATTTATCACCATTTCGAATTTTACATTAAATCCTCGCAATTAGTTCGCTCATCAATTAGTCATCTAAATCACATGGAATCATTTAATTTAAAAAAAAAACTAAAACACCCTGGTCATTAGTTTCCAATGAAATACTCATCTCCATTTTTCATCAAAAAATTTCAAAATAGGGATTTAATTCGCACTTGCTATCGGCATGATACTTATTATGTGAATGGACGTGATTTTTATTTCGCACTGAGCTCTGCACGAAAAAATAGAATATTATTTTACAAGGAATACTTATTTACCTCTAAGGTTTATTAAATTTAACAATTATCAAGTAAGAGACAAGAAAGTTGTGTATTGATTTAAGTAAAGTAAATATTTATACTTTTTAGTAGATTTTCATTTTACTGAACGAATCAATATCTCACGAGAAAATTTTTAAATGCACAATCGTGCATTTATAGGGAGACATAGATCGAGCCGAGGAAGTCATCACTGCTGGCCAACAGCTGCTTTCTGGCAGACATCAATGTCCTGCTGAAGTAGTCGAACCAAAATGTGCAGAGTTGCAAAGGGTGTGCACCATTTTAAGTCAAAGACTCGAAAGGCGACTTCTTACCCTGACAAAATGTCGAGAACTCATGGAAAGGATCGACAAGGTACTGAAAATTACCAAAAAGACTTAACAAGTATAAAAAAATTTAACAAGTTAATTGAAAATGGAATACAGGGATCCTGAAATTTTTTTTTTTTTAGGCGAACACGTGGTGTACGAAAGGAATAGAATTACTAGCAGCACAGAATAGTACAACACCAGCAGATCAGGCTCTTCAAGAACTTCAACAACTGATAGAAGCTGCAGAGGAATTTCATCATCCACGATGCATTTTTCAAGATTCAATTATGCCAGAGACCAAAGCTCTTGTCACTCAGGTATTCAACTAACAAAAGACGTAACTGCAGTTTGCAACAATTAAAAAAAAACGAAGCATCGAAAACACGATATGGAAAAAACAAGCGAGACTAAAAAATTGACGACGGAAAATGATCAATCTCAATGAAAAAAAATATTTCTGAAAGTTTCATCCCTCTAGATCCCTCGGAACTCACCCCTTTTCCACCGCTAATTCTTAAAGAATTCCTGGAAACTACCCAAAATTCGAACCACGAATTTTTCGATGAAAAGTAGTTTCGATTAACAAGAAGAAAGCCATATCAAATTGCCAGCCTCTAAACGCCTCTGATTTCACCCCTTTTCCACCCCTAATACTTCAAAAATTCCTGGAAACTATCCAAAACTCGAGACCACGAATTCTGTGACGCAAATTAGTTTCAATTGACAAGAAGAAAGCCACGTAAAATTTTCAGCTCCCTAAACGCCACGAATCTCACCACTTTTCCATCGCTAATACTTAAATTCCTGGTAACTACCCAAAATTCGAAACCACGAATTTTTCGATGCAAAGTAGTTTTAATTTAAATCGAAAAGGCCATATAAAATTTTCATCCCTTTAGAACTGTCGGATCTCACTCTTTTTCAGCCCCTAAGACTTAAAAAATTCATGGAATCTACCTAAAATCCCAAACTACGAATTTTTCAATTCAAAGAAGTTTCAATTGATAAAAAGAAAGACATAAAATTGTCAACCCCCTAAAACTTTCAGATCTCACCGCTTTTCCATCCCCAATACTTAAAACATTCCTGAAAACTCCTCAACATTCGAAATCACGAATTTTTCGATGCAAAGTAGTTTTAATTGACCAGAAGAAAGTCATATAAAATTTGCAGCCCCCTTAACGCTTTGCATCTCGCTCCTTTTCCACCTCTAATAATTAGAAAATTCCTGGAAACTACAAAAAATTCGAGATCTTTTAAATTGAAACTACTCTGCATCGAAAAATTCATGGTCTCGAATTTTGGGTAGTTTTCTGGAGTTTTTTAAGTATTAGGGGTGGAAAAGGGGTGTGATCCGAGGCGTTTAGGGTGCTCAAAATTTTATATGGCTTTATTCTGGTCAATTGAAACTACTTTGCATAGAAAAATGCGTGGTCTCGAACTTTGGGTAATTTTCAGGAAATTTTAAGTATTGGAGGTGGAAAAGGGGTGAAATCCAAGGCATGTGGGGGGCTGAAAATTTTATATGGATTTCTTCCCGTCAATTGAAACTACTTTGCATCCAAAAATTCGTGGTCCAGGAATTTTTGTTAGTTTCCAGAAATATTTTAAGTATTAGGGGCGGAAAAGGGGTGAGAACCGAGGCGGTTATGATGCTGAAAATTGTATATTTCTTTCTTCTTGTTAATTGAAACTACCTTGCATCAAAAAATTCGTGGTCTCGAATTTTGGATATTTTTCATTAATTTTTTTGTTTAAATTATAAAAATTTTTAAGGGTGGAAAAGGGGTGAGTTCCGAGGGATTTTGAGGAATTAAACTTTCAGAAATACTTTCTTTTATTGAAATTGACCGTCTTCCGTCGTCAATTTTTTGGCCTCGCTTATTATTTTCAAATCGTGTTTTCGATGCTTCGTTTTTTTTTTAATCGTTGCAAATTGCAGTTGCATAACAAAAGCTAAAACTGAGGTAACTGAAAGAGAATCAATTTTATTCTACTCACTCCTTCTTTTAAAAATTGAAACTCTAGAAATTAGAAGTGGAAGCACTAGATTAAGTTTTTTGAAAAATTTCTGGTAGGTTTTGCAAAGGATAGAAGATGTGTCAATAATGTGTGACAAGAGGATAATGGCACTGAAACAGCAGCTGATAAAACCAGCAAGACCAGTTCAAACCGTAACGCCAGAACCTGCGAAACCACTTCAAGCAGCACCTCAAATCATCAAGCCTGGAAGGATTCTGAAGAAAGCAAACACGATGCCAAAGGTAAGCGCTTTCTACTGATCCGAAAAGATTTAATTCAAACATTCTAATTTTTAAACTTTAATACAATTAATAATTTGTTTTTGCAAAGATGGAAATGTGTCCGATCGAGGGAGAGTCTTCGTCGCCAGAAAGTGAACCTAGAGATGTGGAGGCTCTAAAACTAAAACGAGGACACGTTTTAGCAGAGCTTTTAGAAACAGAACGAATATATGTAGCAGAACTTGGTTCTATTATTAAAGGCTACAAAATGGAATTGATGAATGAAGCTTTGGCTCATCTGGTTCCTGCTGCTTTAGTGGGCAAGGCTGACGTCCTTTTTGGAAATTTGGAAGATATTTGCATCTTTCATGGAGAAACGTTTCTGAGGGATTTAGAGAATTGTATTTCGAACACGGAGCTTGTAGCTTTATGCTTTGTTCAAAGGGTAATTTGAGATTTCAATTTCAGATAATTTGAATGTTTCAAATTATAGTGACTTCAATATTATTCCAGCGAGAGGTGTTCTTCAGGCTGTATAGTTACTACTGTCAAAACATCCCAAGATCAGAGAGGTTGCGTGAGCAAATTCAAAATGAGCCACAGTTTCTTGTAACCTGTCAGCAAAAACTGGGTCACAAGTTACCTCTGGCTGCTTATCTTTTGAAGCCAGTGCAGCGAATTACAAAGTACCAGCTTTTACTAAAGGATCTTTTAAAATACAGCGAAGAGCAATCTTGTTGTACTGAATTGCAAGAGGCTTTGGATTGTATGCTTATTGTGTTAAAATGTGTCAATGATAGCATGCATCAGACTGCCATCACTGGATTTGGGGTCAGTATTTTCTGTTACGAAAATTCCCTAAATGGTTTTTCAAGATTTCCTGATGATTTTTGAAAAATGTACAACTTCAAGTTGAACATAAAATTGAAATAAAAACTGATATATTATTTACAGGGAGATTTAGGTGTACAAGGAGAGTTGTTACTACAAGGTTCGTTTAGCGTTTGGAGCAGCAGCAAGAGAGAGCGTTTACTTAGACTGAAACCATCCCAGCGACACATTTTTTTGTACGAGAAGGCTATCATATTTTGCAAACACAGCAAGCCTCAAGCGCACAACAAAGCGACCTACCACTTCAAAAGATATTTAAAGGTAAACTTAAAGGCCATAGCTGGGTAAATAGAGTTGGTCTGCCTTAGCTCTTAACAGATATTTGGTTCATATTTAGATGGTAAGTTTCAACCATTATAAGACTAATTTATCCCAAGTACCAACTTCAAAAAAAAAGTTTTACAAAAGTTACAAACAAATTTTGAACAATCAAAAAATTAAATTTTTTCGAAAATGGCTGGATCAATTTCGATGGTTCAAATATATATTGTACAAGATATCAGAACGGTTCTAAAACAAAATGGAGAGTCAATTCTGGCAATTAGAAGGGAATAAAAAAATTTTTATTTAACAACAAAATAAACAATATTTTTTTCCTAACTTTTCAGAAGTACCTTTTTTTAAGATCTTCAAATTGACTAAAAAAGAGCTTAAGTCAGTGTAATAACTACAGAGCAACAATTTCCAGTAGGTTAGAGTAAGAAAAAAATTGCGTATATTTTAAACAAATTAATAAACAAAACCCATTTTCTCGTGATTCGCAATAATTAGTTGTTTGAAATTCATAGTTTTTATATAAAATGTGAGCAAAATTAATGCCTAATTGCGATTAGTTAAGAGTAACTGCTGTTTGATAATTGTTTCAACAATTTTTATAAACAAATACACTGTTTTCGTATCTCACAATAAATAGGCACAATTTTTTTATACCAAAAATGTCTTGCCAAAGACTCCATGCTGTCATTTTTTTCAAATTAACAACAGGTGTCAATTATTTAAGCAATATTTATAAACAAATTCACATTTTTCACATTATTCCACGAATCGGGACCAATTTTTTTCGGAACCAGCTAAAAATGTATTGCCAGTGATTCCTAGCTGTAATTTTGTTTACATTTAAATTGATAAAAAATATTAAATACTTAAACAATTTTTATAAATAAATGCACATTTTGACTATTTTTCCAAGAATAGGCTCCATTTTCTTAGCGAAATCAACTAAAAATGTATTGCCAATGACTCTTTGCTATGATACTTTGATAATGGACAAGAACAGTTAATTATTTAAACCATTTTTATAAACTTTTGCATAAATAGGCTTTTTTCCGTGGAATAAACTAGAAATATCTTACCAATGACTCCTTCTTGTCATATTTCTCCAATTAACAAAAACTGTTGATTAAAAAACATTATTGATTATTTGAACAATATTTATATAAAAAGTCACAGTTTTACCATTTTTCCATAATAAATATTAATTTCTTTTACGGAATCAACAGGAAATGCCTTGACAATCATTCCTTTTTGTCATATTTAAGAATTAAAAATTAATTAAGGATTAATCAAGAATTAAAAATAACTAATTAAGAAAAAGTTTTGAGATACGATACCCAATAGATAGATAATTTGATAACCTAATAATCCAATAACCAAGAACTCATCACCTTTCATTAACACACATTGGTTTTTTAGTTAATTCGGCAAAAAAATAATATTTATTTTGGAAAAATGGTAAAACTGTGAATTTTTTTATAAATATTGTTTAAATAATCAACAGTTTTTGTTAATTGGACAAATATGACAAAAATGAGTCATTGGTGAGACATTTCTAATTTATTCCACAAAAAAATAAGCCTATTCATTCAAAAAGTGCCCAAAGTGTACACTTGTTTATAAAAATTGTTTAAATAATTATTTGTTCTTGTCCATTGGCAAAGTATAATAACAAAGAGTCATTGTCAATAGATGTTTAGTTGATTTCGCTAAGAAAATGGAGCCTATTCTTGGAAAAATGGTAAAAATGTGCATTTATTTATAAAAATTGTTTAAATAATTATTATATTTTTATCAATTTGAACAAACTTAGAGCTAGGAGTCACTGGCGATACATTTTTAGTTCTTGGATATTGGGTGATTGGGTTATCAAATTATCTATTTATTGGGTATCGTATCTCAACACTTTTTCTAGAAAAATATGACAAGAAGAAATAATTGGCAAGACATTTCTTGGTTATTTCGTAAAAAATTAATGTTTATTCTAGAAAAATAGTCAAACTGTGAATATGTTTATAAATATTGTTTAAATAATCAACAGATTTTCTTAATTGGAAAAATATGACAAGAAGGAGTCATTATAGTCATTTCTAGTTAAATTTAAATTGTTTAAATAATTAACTGTTCTTGTCCATTGGAAAAGTATCATAGCAAAGAGTCATTCTCAATACATTTTTAGTTGATTTCGCTAAGAAAATGAAGCCTATTCTTGGAAAAATAGTAAAAATATACATTTATTTATAAAAATTGTTTAAATAATTAATATTTTTTATCAATTTGAACAAAATTACAGCTAAGAGTCACTGGGAATATATTTTTAGTTGGTTCCGCAAAAAAATTGGGCCTATTCGTGGAATAATGTTGAAAATGTGAATTTGTATATAAATATTGTTTAAGTAATTAACTCTTGTTGTTAATTTGAAAAAAATGACAGCAAGGAGTCTTTGGCAAGGCATTTTTGGTTGATTCTGCGAAAAAAATTGAGCCTATTCATTGTGGCGTACAAAAACTGTGAATTTAATTATAAAAATTGTTTAAATAATTGGCAAACAGCAGCTATTCTTAACTAATCGCAATTAGGCATTAATTTCTCTCATATTTTATATAAAAACTATGAATTTCA
>JBAGKK010000416.1:511044-523893 GCA_037177015.1 Euceroptres primus | reverse complement strand
CATGTTTTTTTTTCGTAATTTTTTATTTGGCTTCATATTGACCGTAAGACCGACTATATCAGCGTTTTGCTGAAAAAATTTTTATTTTTTTTCTTCCAGTAGAAGATTTTATTTTACAATTTCTCTGCACTTTAAAAAAGTTGGCATACTATTTTTTATCTCACAAATTGTAAGGATGAACCTGAAGTTTTCAACGTTCAAGAGGGCGAAAAATTTTTTTAAAATCAAATTTATCTTAAAATATTGTTTTAACTACGAAATAAAAAGACAAATCATGAGCTTTTTTATCATTTCATTAGTTTCTTTATTATTAAACCAATATTTAAAAACAAATTTGAGTTTGAAACGAAATTATATAAAAATTTCGTTCATTTAAACGTTCTAAACTTCAGGCACGTTTGTAATGTACGAATTTCTTTTTCACTTGGCCAAATTTTTGCATGCGTCATGTTATTGTTGGGATTTTGCTTTTTTTTGTTTTTATTAAACCATTAATGTTTTAATGCCATTAATACCATGTTTTTGTTGGGATATTGTTTTTAATGAACCATTAAATTCTGAACTGTAAAATTGAGAAAGTTTGAAAGCAAAGGTTTTGAATTCAGGGCAAGTTGAATCCATGGATTGAACATTCCAGAATGCACAGAGTTGAACGTACTGCTCGAAGCGATAATTACATGTTTCTCGTTAGCGTTTTCCGATCGCCTTACTTATCTAGGGAAACGAGGGATCTATCGTCTCGACCGGATTCGTTAATTCCGTGCTTCGCGAAGATCCCTCCGGCGCTCCTATGAAGTATTCATGATCACAGGCTCAAATCTCGTGGGATCCACCGATTTTGCTACCGAAAGAAGCTGGACCGTGCACCGAGGTACAGTGATATTATGCGGAAGCTAGCTGCCTCCAGACAGAGTGTCACATCGTAGACATGTAAGGCCAATTGAAGCTACTCCCACTGAGAAGCATGTCTCTTATGAGAGTTTCTATGGGAGTCTTGCCCACCAGCCTCACGAAGAAAAGTTGCTCAATCACTTGCGATGAGACTGTCCTTAGAGATGGTAATCGCAGGAGAAGTTTTCCGAACCTCGTTGGCTGATTTGGATATTGCGTTCGACAGTATTCCTCCAGAGCACATTGCGATTTCTCCTGAAGGGACTCAATATGTGCCACATCCGAAAGACCACATGCATCTGTAATCAGAAGAAAAAAAGATCATATTAATTATTATCTATTTAAATAAAAAAATCTGATTAGACAGAATCTTGGGATATGAATTGTCAGTTTAATATGTTTAATTCAACTCTTTAAACCTGAATTAGTTAAAATTTGACTAATTCAATTAGCACAACCGAATTCAACTGAAAGATCAGTTATTTTTCGGAGTTTGATCACTGGTCGAACCTACTGATTGAGTTAGTAATGCAAAACGACTAACTTTTTTCAGTAATTATTTCTGCATTACTGATAGTCCAGTCAATTGTCAAATATAAACTCTATCTGTTGACAACTTTTGCACATGACATTGATGTCATATTTTCCATGGTATATACGCAAATTCAACTGTCGGATCAAGAGTGTTCAAGCATAACAATTATATAGTAATTTATTTAAACTTTTTCCACAAATGTTTTAGTGAATAACATGGTGTTAATAAAAAGACCCGCAGTGTTGATCGAAACGATGAGGATTTCTTTTTGAAAAAATAAATATGTTTTTACATGTTTTTTTGGAGAAATTTTTATTTTGATTTCATATTGCCCGTAAGACCGACTATATTAGCAATAATTTGCTGAAATATTTATTGGAATATGGTGTTAAGTAAGTTTTCACGATTTTTATGGGATTTAAGAACTTTTTCCCATACAAATCATGAAAATTTATCATAAAAATTTACCACATAAGTATTACTTAAATGTAGGTAAGTGATAGTTCTTAATAGAAGATATTAATAATTGAAGGGTAGCAGTACAAAACTAAATAACCAACATTTTTGTCGAAAATGGGCTTTTTGCATAAAAAGTTTTAAAAAAATCAAATACACGTTGTGTTAAAAGGATTTCTTCGAAATCTCATTCTTATCCTTTTAGTAACCACTTCGCCATAAGGTTACCGACAGTTTTAAAAATAATTTTTACAATTTTAATCAAAAAATTCTGAGAAAATTTGACAAGCATAAATGAATCTCAAAGCAGGTTTTCCAGACAGAAATTAATTTTAAAAATTTTTTGTTTAGTTGCATAAATTGAAAAGTTGAGTTTTCCAAAACTGTAATTTTCTAGAGAAATTTGATATTAATTAAATTTGATAATACCTAAAGAAATTTATTTCTCGAAATTATTAATCTTTATTGATAAAAATATATAATTAATTATTTTATCAGATTTTCAGCGAAAAATTGTTTCACTCAGTGCGATATCGTCACACTAAATCTTGTATTTCTCGGAACAGAATAATTTTTTTTATAAAAAATTTTTTCTTCTCATTCACCATCCCCATATTTCGGGAGCAAGTTTTTATTTGTGTAAAATACTGAAAATTCGATTTTTAATCGCTATCCAAAACCGATTGTTCCTTCGGGCAAATGAAATTTAGGACAAATGAGAATTCGGTTATAAAGAAATTATGGCGCATGATAAATCGAATAAATGAAGATTATGACAAGTGACGATTCGAATAAATGGAAATTATGGCGAATGGCAATTCGAATAAATAAAAATTATGGCAAATAATTATAGATTTTAACTGATCTTCAGTGACTGACTTCTTGCTTTTTGAATCAGTCAAATTTGACTGACAATTACTTTTAACTGATTCAGATTTAGAGAGAATGGGGTCAGATTGGTGCCTTAAAGATGATTCGAACTCAGTAGAGAGTGAAAGAAAGGAGTCCGGAGCTGATTTAGCAAATGACTTGTGAAAGAGGAATGACACCTTATCAACGCGTTAATTATTTCGTCGAGGTGTCAAAGGATGAGAAAAAGAGTTGTTGCAAGCAATCAGAACGCAGAATGTGAGAGGGTGACCGGATGAAGGGAGAAATTAAACGTTAATGCGGCTTTACGTTTCTCACTCGAGGAGGCCGTGATGGGGTATTTTATCCCCTCGTGAGGTTCGCCGCAAGATGCCTGAGGCATCAGACACGCAGTCAATGAAACTCGTGCTAGAATGCGTGCCAACTAGACACTATCGTGCAGGTGTCAGACTAATCCGAAGGCTCTTGTTTCAACGCGAAGTTTTTTTGTCACTATTCCCACGATTTTAGATCCATCCTCACACCTCCTCTAATTAGTAATTAACTTCTGGAGTCTGTGGATAATTGCATCGTTTTTATCTCGAAGTCGTTTTTATATTTTAATCGTTGTTATATTGTCTGCAGTAAAAGAAACTGCTTTAGTAGAAGTACGTGCTTTAATTATAAATTGTAATATGTTGAGTTGAAATTTCCAGGGGAACATGATAAGGCACATGGGCTCTGTTGATCTTTGAATGCGTCTTGCAACACACTTGTCCTCTATTTTCATGTTTTTTTTTTCTGAGTTGGGATATGTGGCTGACCCGCATATTAAGTACCAGACTGATTCGACAAGATTTGTGTGTGTCTGTGTATAAAACAGTATTTGGATTTCTTGACCTTTTGTTTCGCTCAATTGATGGGTCTAAATGAATTAAATGGCTAGCTCGGCGACATTGATTGCATGAAGCTTATTCCCAGAAAGTATGGCAACCGTATTGAGAAAATTTTACTCATAAGTATTAAGTATATAAGATATATAGGGTGTTTAGTGTTTCTCCTTAAAAAAATTCCAGGACTTTTCCAGGTTTTCTAGGTAAAGAAATAAAGTTTTACAGGTATCATTTTTTAATTTTACTATAAAATTTCATGGAAAAATCTTTTGTTCTTGAACCTGTATCTTAGTAATAATTTACACAACTAAATGAACCACATAAAATGTTTACTATATGATTTTTAAAATTCTAGAGTTTAGCTATAACTGTATTTACATATATGTATAATCTCAAAAAACTATTTTTTTTTAAAATTCTCTATAAGAAGAATTAGTAGTTTTCTGTTAAACCGTTTACCAATTGCTTTAAAAAGCATTTCTATAAATCTTTAATTAAAAAATTACTATTTTACAGTAAAAACTACAAATTCATTTAGTAACTACATTAAATGAATCAGTTACCTCACTAAATGAATTAGTAAGCCTTACTGTGTAAGTGAATCAGTAGTTTTCTATAAAATAAGTTTACTAAAGCATTTAATAAACGACTTCTCCTGATTTCATTCAGGGTTGCTACAAAATCTCAATTTCAAAATTCCCTGACTTTCCTTGACCAATTTTTCTTTTTTCCTGACCGTTATCTGCCGTTATAATTATAATTATATAATACAGGGATCACAGTGGTTCAGTAAATCAATTTTAGGGAAATTAGGGGATTTCTTTTTCGAAAAATTGGACTTTAAAAAAAAGGAGGGAAGTTTTTTTCTTTTAAAAATACCAAGGAAGCTCCAACTCTCCAGAATCTTAAAAAATTCTCAAAAATCTTAGATTCCTGTCTATAATCTAATAAAACACTTCTCAAATTTCTGAACTTTCAGAATCTTTGGAATGCTCTAGAATTTTCTAAAATCTTTCATGACTGCTAAAGTTTTCAACAAACTTTTAAAATCTTCTAGAAAATTTTTAATTTCTCATAAACTTGTAGATTCATTTAATCTTTTGAAATCCCAAAAAATCCTCTACACTCTAGATTTTTGTGTGTTTTAGCATCTCCCAGAGACTTCTTCCATATAGTTTTAAAATCTTCTAGTCTCTTTCAGAATTTTTTTTGAAGAAGTCTAAAGAATTTTAGGAATATTCTGAAAATTTTTTTTTTGAAGAAGTCTAAAGAATTTTAGGAATATTCTGAAAATAGTCTAGAAGATTCTTCAAGATTATTAGAACTCTTTGTAGACTTGAAAGGGTTCTAAAGAATTCTTCAGATTCTGGAAATTCTAATGCAGTTCAGAATGATGTGCTTGAAGTTCTGAATGTTCAAATGAACGAAATTTTTCTTGATTTCATTTTAAACTCAAATTTTTTCTAAAATATTGGGTTATTAATATAGAAAATAATTTTATGATAAAGAAGTTTGTGATATTTCTGAATAATAAATAAATAAATTCTGAATAAAGAAGTGATATTTCTGTTTATTTTGTAGATTTGAACGATACTTCAAGATAAGTTTGAGCTAAGAAAAAAAGTTCGATCATTTGAACGTACAAAATTTCAGGTATATCTCAGAATATTCTTCAGGGTTCTAGAAGATTTTAGAAGATCATGGAAGAGTTCAAAAGATTTTAGAAGATCCTGGAACATTCTAGTATAGTTATATTGTAGAACATTAAAGAATTTTTAAGAATTCTCTAAGATTGTATTAAGAAAATTCTAGAAGATTTAAGAAGACCATGGAAGAGTTCAGAAGATTTTAGAAGATCCTGGAACATTCTAGTATAGATATTTTGTAGAATATTAAAGAATTTTTAAGAATTCTTTAAGATTGTATTAAGAATTCTTTAAGATCTCATAAGATTATTATAGGAGAATCCAGAAGATTCTAAAAGATGGAAGAATCCATAAGAATTTAAATTAATGTAGATTTTAAAACAGTCTAGAATATTTTGGAGAATTTTTACAGATTTCAGATAAGTTTGATAGATTCTAAAGAATTCGAGAGCATTTCGGTAATCTTTTGAAGACTTTGAAGAATTCTAAAAGATTCTGTAGAAAATTCTGGAAGGTTACGGAAGTATTTAGAAAATTTTGAAAGTCAAGTATATGTTGTAGAATATTGCAGAATTTTGGGATATTATTTTATAAGATTATTGCAGGAGAACCCAGAAGATTCTAGAATTTAAAAGAGTTTTTAAATGTCACAAGTTTCTATTTTTCATAATTCTTGGAAAATTATTCGAAAAGTTGAATGTGGGGCATTATTTCTCAAGTATACCCAGCCCAAAAAAATGAATTTCTCCGATCGAGCTGAAATTTGCAAAAAGTTTAGTCCTATTAGATAGCACTTTAAAGAAAAAGGATTGATCAGTTTGGTCAAAAACTCGCCGAGGTAGAGGGGGTGAAATTTTTGTACAATTCTTTCCCAATTTTTCGAATGAAAAAAAATTTGAAATATTCAAAATTTATCCACCAGTTTTGAAAATCAAGAATATTTTTGATTTTTTTTTAAAGCTCGACGGTTTTTTTCTCTTTTTTAAAAACTAGAGCTGAAGCTGAAGATGCTTAATTTCAGATCCTTGAATAGCAAAATTTCGTTTTCTGTTGTTTTTGAAAAATTGAATTTTAAGTAATCTGGTAAATTCAAAAACTTTTTCCTATGCACGAAAAAAATTCGGAATTTTTTTTGCATGTATAGTTTTTCATAGGAAACAATATTCTAAAAACAGAAATTAAAAAAGAAATTTGTTGATTTTAGTATTTTTTGAAAATTTTAAAAATGAAATTTTTTAAATTTGGTTAATTGCGCATTTTTAATATACAAATAACATTTATACTTATTATATTATAGGTTCGACCCATAATGTAAAATACATGTAAATTACACATTAAAAATGCGCAATTAACCAAATTCAAAAAATTCCATTTTTGAAAATTTTCAGAAAATTCTAAAATCGACAAAAATTTTTTTTTTGAATTTTCGGTTTTACATTATTGTTTCTTATCAAAAACTGTCTAGCAAAAAATGTTGCAAATTTTTTTCGTGCATAGAAAAAATTTTTTGAATTTATCAGGTTACTTAAAATTCCGTTTTTTAAAATCAACAAAAAACAACATTTTGCTATTCAAGGGTCTGAAAGTAAGCATCTCAAGCTTTATTTTTAGTTTAAAAAAAAGAAGAAAAGGGTCGAACTTAAAAAAAAACAAAAGTATTTTTGATTTTCATAAATGATAGCTAAATTTTGAATTTTAAAATTTTTTAAAAATTTTATTCGAAAAATTAGGAAAAAATGTATCGGAAACGTTTGGGTCTAAATTTTTTATATGTTGTACATAAAAAAATATTTATATACGAAATAGACGCTCTTTGCGCAAAGTACAAAAAGTTCATCCCCTCTTTCTCGGCGAGTTTTTGACCAAACTGATCAATATATTTTTTTTTGAAGTACCATCTAATAGGACTAAAATTTTTGTAAATTTGAGTCCGATCGGAGAAATTCATTTTTTGGTCTGGGTAAAATTGAGAAATAATGTCCCATATAAAAAGAGAAAAAGGGAAAAAAAGGAATGAAACTCCAAAAAAAGTGATTTTAGAAGATTTGGAGAATAATAGGAGAAAAAGGGAAATAGAGGACTGACTGTGATACCTGATTTTGTAAAATTATAATTGTGTAATTATAATAATTGTTAAACTATAATTATAACTATTGAGATATAATTATAATTTTTTGAATTAAAAAAATTCCCTGATTCTTTGAAGGCTTTTCCTGACTTTCTCTGATTTTCCCTGACCATTTTTTAATTTTCTGACTTTCTAGAATTTTCTGACTTTCCAGAATTTTCTGACCTATAGCAATCCTGTCATTTTAAGAAAACTACTAATTTAAATGTAGAGAGATATGAATTCCAGGAGTATGAGTAAAATTCAAGGACTTTTCCAGATAAAAAAGAATTCAAGGACTTTCCCAAATTTTCAATGATTTCCAAAACGCTAGACACCCTGGGTATATGACCTTACTAAAGAATAAAGTATAAAGAGTACCAAGAATCGCGTGATTGAGTTAAATAAAAAGGCACTTCTCAATCTGTCCCCTTGTCAATAAATATCTCAATCCCTCTGAAACAAGAAATCTCAGAAGAGAAGCTGTTTAGGTATGCACGTGTTGGGAGCAGAGTTCGACCGTGAAAAATCGAGGGACGTCAATATCGAGAAGTAAGTCATCCTCTCGAGGGTGAATTTTGTTGGCGATGCCAGCTAGAAGCGACGTATCATTGGCGCAATGTACTTATAATTTCGGGCACGCACTACGTCTTCTAACGCAAGCTTTCACGTACATACGCTCAAGAGAGGCGGATTCCTTTGTGGTGGCCACGTGCGCGTAATGGCCCATTACGTGTACGTATGGAAATAATGCAATTTTCATTTCCCCGCATCTCTCGTTCCATGCTTACCTATCTCAGCATTTTACGTATGCGATCTAACTTTTTGATTTGTTGCAGAATTAAATCTGGAAAGATTTTATATTCTGCAATACAATTTAATTGTGGTATGAAGAACATGTAAATAAAGTATGAGATAGTAAGCGGAATATTAACTATGTACAATTGGTGAAGTAATGATGAAAATGATCAAGTCCTTGTATGAAATAATATGAAAGCACTGAGGCTGTTGTTGAATATGAGATAAAATCTGATCTTGGAACGTGCCTTTGGAATCGTGTATGAATCCAAATGTGTTAGATGTATTTGTTTCAATCGCGATTGACGAGGCTCAATTAAACTAGACCGCAAGGAATCCGCCAACGCGCGACCAATAAACAAAACGCCGGATTGGCTCTCAGATGTCGTCAGCTTCAATTCACCGCATCAATTCAAATAATTCCGTTGAGTGGCGTCTCCTTGTCCACCCTCTCTCCCCCCTTCATGTGTTCTCCTCCCCCTGACGAGCGACCCTCTTTCTGCATGCGTTAACCGCTAAATGCCATGGCGCCTTGTTGACTGGGCACCACCATAAATTAACCAATCTTAACTCGCTCCTCTTGTGCTCCTTTTCCAGCATGTGTGGTGCATACGCGCACACTCGAGGCCTCTTTGAGAACCTGACGAGCCGAGATCCGTCTCGTCGTACTTAATAATCGTACGCTCTCTTTTCCCCACTCGTTCCACGGTCCTTCTCGAAAGAAAGAGCAAACCGGCTCAACCTGGATCGTTAAAAAATGACGCCCCCCATGGAGCAAAGCGACGTTAACGGTCATCATCGCTGGTCCTCTCGGGCAATTCCCAGGAAGGAATCATTCTTTTGATTTTTTAGCTCGTCTAAAAGCGATAACGAGTTACTCGATATATCATCGATGGCGCAAAGCGCGACAGTTCTTTGTGTCCAGTGACACCTATATTGCAATGAGTCTAGATTAGAATCACTTTCGAATTGAAGACTAAATGGAATATGATTTGGAAGTTGATATTTTAAAAATGAATGTTGTTATGATATTTTAAAAATGAATATTTGTTATGATTAATTGGATGAAAGTGATTCCTTACAAAAAATTGATCAATTATTCAAATGTTTTAATAAAATTGTTTGTATCACGCCACTTGGATTATTTACCGACGGATATCAGAAAGAAATGAGACATCTGATGAAACAGAAAAACATCCAACAAGAAAGCGAAACTTTAGTTTGCTTTTTCCGCGCTGTGATTTGAACCCACGACAATAATTATAGCTACTTGGCTGGTGCACTGGACAATTACCAAACGCCTTGCGTTTGGTAGTAAAAGGAAACCCCTTTTTATATCCTTATATTAATTATTATTTCCTTATTGTATAAACTTGTGTGCTGTATGAGTGTTCATGCTTTTATTTTGTTTGAATTTGTGTTATTCTGAGTTTTCTTAGGTATTAACTCTTATATTTTTAACCATATGTGGGCCCACAATTTTAAACACTTCTATAGTTTTTAATAACTTCATGAAATTTTGTATTTTGTATTATTCAGCAGCAATATTGTCATAATTCCATATCTGAAGACTAAAATGCTTTAAGAAAATTTAAAAAGGAATAAGGATTAGGAAATTGTCTCCAAAGGAAGGCTATGCTTCAGATATGGAATTATGACAATGCTGATGGTGCGTGGGAAAGAATATAAAGTTTTAAAGATATCACAAGATATTTTATAGCTCTCCAGAAGTCGTAAAAAGCACTGAAAGAATACAAAATTACATGAAATTATTAAGAACTGATAAAAGTGGTTAAAATTGTGGTTAAAAATGGTTAAAAATATAAGAGTTAATACCTAAGACAATACAGAATAACACAATTTTGGTTAAATATGGTTAAAAATATGAGTTAATACCTAAGACAATACAGAATAACACAATTGTGGTTAAATATGGTTAAAAATATAAGAGTTAATACCTAAGTCAATACAAAATAACACAATTTTGGTTAAATATAGTTAAAAATATAAGAGTTAATATCTAAGACAATACAGAATAACACAATTGTGGTTAAATATGGTTAAAAATATAAGAGTTAATACCTAAGACGATACAGAATAACACAGATTCATGCAAAACAAAAGCATAAACAGTCATACAGTATACAAGTTCATACAATCAAGAAATAATAATTAATATAAGGATATAAAAAGCGGTTTCCTTCTGCATTCCTTATCCTATCTGATAAGGTGGAAAAATTGAAAGAAGGAATGCCACGTCCAGACGTAACATTAAAACATGAAAACGTCGAAAACTGGTCTTCTTCTTTAAAAAAATTTTTTGGTTCGTAGAACAAGTGAATGCAAAACTATTCGAACTATCATTTAGTACGTTTTTTAGAGATATGTGAAAAAATTTGGAACAATTTTTTTATTCAACTTTGTGATGCCCATAGACAATTGAAGATTAGCCTTTTTGCTAATAGTTAGACATTTCTATTCGTCATGATTTTTTTAAACATAATACTGCTAGCAGACTTTGTTGCTAGGATAATCATGTGCTAAGAAAAAAATTACAATGTCAAAATTTTTTAAGTAAGAAAAATAGCCAGAAAACTCGTCTTTTTTTGATATTTTTACTAAAAAATTGGAAGTTTTTTAACCCCTTACAGGTGTAAAAAAATTTTTAAAAAATTTTTAACTGTATATTTAGATTATAATATATATTTTTCTTAAATTTTGAGATCAATAGATAAAATCTTTCTCTAAATATCGCTATTATGAACTCGAAAATGTGTTTTCGAGTTTATAAAAAAAAATGGTTCTCTTAACGAAAAAAGCTCCTTGTTTTAAAAAAGTTAATCAAACATTAATCAACGACACAGAACTTTTAAATTGAAAGGTTTAAGTTTTGTTTTAAGCCCTTTTCAAAATATCCAGCACTTCAGGTTTTAAGGGGTTACCCGTACTTGTAAGGTTAGAAAAAAGCGATTTCTTTTGATTTTTTTTAAACGTGTGCATATTTTTTTATATAAGTTTCTTTGTTCAATAAATTAATATTTACATACTATTTCGTACAATTTTCATATAAAAATACTTAATTATTAAAAAGTTCTATAGTCGATGCCGAGGAATGTAGTGATGCGTAACGAAATTTTTTTGGAAGAAACGAGATTTGCTCGAAATATAATCAGCTGAGACCAAAACTTGATGGAGATTGAAAATCTGTAATCTCGAAAACGAGACGAGACGAAAACGAGAAACTCGTTCGAATAAAGTTTTGTCTCGTTATGATAAGTACCATGTTTGAAGTTGTAATGTCATCTGACGATATTTTTAAAAAATTAGAAATTCTCGTTATGCATCTCTAGTGGAATGCCTTTTTAAAAAATATGTTTTGCAGTGAGCACTCCTGCTTGAAAGTGGATTATCTAAAATAAAAAGTCGAAAATAATTTAGTTAATATAATAATTTATCTAGTCTTTAATCGAAGTATTTAAGAAAAAATTAATTTGAGACAAAATGGCGGACTTTGAAATTGAAGAGTGTGATTTTGAAAACCGGTCACTTCACTTTCAACGTTCACCATTTTGTCCCAAATTACAAATGCTTCGATTAAAGACTAGATAAACTAAAATATTAACTAAATTATTTTCGATTTTTGATTCTAGATGATCCACTTCCAAGCAGGAATGCTCACCGCAAAACATGTTTTTAAAAAGTCATTCCTCAGCATCGATTATAACTTCTTAATAATTAATTATTTTTGCATATAATATATATATAAATATTACCTCATAACACAAAGAAACTTATATAAAAAAATATGCACGCGTTTTTAAAAAAAACTTTCTAAAGAAATCTCTTTTTCCGGCTTTACAAGTAGAGGTAATCCCTTAAATTAGGAATGTTTAAAAATTACGGACAAATTTGCTTTTTAGGGATATTAACACTTATTTTTTAAAAAATTTGACATGACACAATTTTTGAGAACACATTCATGTTGAGCGCACTTTTTCGTGTCAAATAGCGTCATTGAACATAGGTGTAATTAATATTTTAGAAAAATATTATCTTGCACACAAAAACCAACGTTCTGTTTTGTAATCATTTTCCGTGTGTATTTATATAATTATTTATTTTTTAATAATGAAGTATTATCAAAAGTTCCGAAAAACATCCGAAAACTAATGTTTCCTTTAAACATTTTTCGCTACGATTAACTTGTTTTAAAAAAAGGGCTTTTAACATTAAGGAAAACATTTTTTCGAGTTTATAATTGGGATATTCAGAGAAAATTTTTATCTATTGATCTCAAACTTTCAGAAAACTTGCACAATGTGTATTATAATCTAAGTATATAGTTAAACAAATTTTTAATTTTTTTCGAACTGTAAGGGGTGAAAAACTTCAATTTTTTGATAAAAGCATCAAAAAGAGACGAATTTTTGGGCTAATTTTCTTAACATTACAAAAATTTTGACATTTTAATTTTTTTTTAGTATATGAGCATCCGTGCAACAAAGTCTGTTAGCAAGATTTTGTTTAAAGAGAGCATAGCGGATAGAAATCTATATAAGCAATAAGACTAGAATTTTAAATTGTCTATATGCAGCACAACTACTTGGTGGGTACCTATCACCACTACGTAGCGCGTCCTCAGGTTGCGGATAGAGGAAAGGCCCCTGAGGTTAA
>JBAGKK010000416.1:490060-510192 GCA_037177015.1 Euceroptres primus | reverse complement strand
GAAATATTGTCCCATTTGGGCATTTCTCACCAGATTTCAGGTCCTTTCTTATTTATGAGTATTCGAGAGAAGAAATAATAACAATTAACCTCAAGATCTAGCAAATTTTAACGAAAACTACGTCTGACAATTTTTAATAAAATTAATAAAATTTAGAAAAAATCGATGTTTCTTCGACCGTTGAAATTTTCTAAAGTTAATAAACTGCGTAGTAGTATTCGGTCCAAATCACTTTATTAGATATCAATGAAAACAATGCCTACGTTTCGTGCACTATGGTCTTCAGGGCTGAAATTTACATAATTTACAGTTACACTTTAGTTTGTTAATAAATATTAAATATATTTGCCACTTTTATAAACCAAAGTTGGTATGCTAAATTAATTCAAATGTGGACTTTAATGTAGTTAAATTGTTTGTGTAAATGAAAGTTTTATAGAATTAAAAGTTTTTTACCTTAACTATGTAGAGATTTTACATTAAATTCGTTAATTGTTGGACACATTGCATTCGATGGAGACACATTTAATTTGTTTATTATCCAAAATTCCCATGAACTTAATCATAGGAGTTTTCATTAATTTAATCTATCTTATGTGACTGAATCTGTAATTAATACTTATGTTATAATAAAATGTTTAGATTATGGACCATGCCTGACATTATTAATTTGAATGAATTATTCTTAGGTAATATTTTTTACCTTTTCTTTAGTCAAATCCATTGAGTTATATTAAAATTTTAGTCATGTAAGACAAACAACAAATAAGCAACACGAAATTTTAGTTAAATTTTAAAAACTGTTAAAAATTTTTTCAATTATACAAACAATTTAACTATATAAAAGTCCACATTTGAATTAATTTACCATACCAATTTTGGTTTATAAATGTGGCAAATATATTTAATATTTATCAACAAACAAAAATGTAACTGTAAATTATGTAAATTTCTGCCCTGAAGAAGTGCACACACCATAGTGCACGAAACGCAGGGATTGTTTTCCTTGATATCTAATAAAGTGATTTGGACCGAATACGACTACGCAGTTTATTAACTTGAGAAAATTAATAAAAACTTCGCAGGATGTTTAAAAAAATCATATCTGGATCGTAAAGTGTGAAATTCAACCTAGATGTTGCTAGAAGGTAAATCCAAAAGTAAGAAAAAAAAGAGAAATAATTGACAATTGCAAGTATGCAACACGTTCAGAATTTTAGAAACGTAGTAAGAATGTTTCATACCAGTCCGTTATGAAATAGATGCTCAGCAAACAGATGAGAATCGATATTGCTATTTCACTTTCTGACTAGTGTCAAAACATTCTTACTAAATAATATAATTATTTTCTAAAATTTATTAATATTTTCATTAATATTATTAATAATATTCTATTAATATATACATATATATTATATTAATAATAATATTATTAATAATGCAAAGTATCATTCATCTGTGACTGAAAATTATACGCAAAATTTTTTTATACAAAAATCGTAACTTGAGAATCATAATATTAGAATTGGCCATATTTTTAGAGTAAATAAACCGAAATAAGACTTTTGATGAACGAATGAATAACTTCACCACGGTGAAATTTTTGTGTCGTAAAAGCAAGGCTATTTCGAGGGAGTGAAATAAGTGGAAGATAACGATTTTATACGAGCCTCCACTTAACCCAATCTACGAGAACAAAGAAACGTGGATTTCGGTAGCCGAAAATCATGTTAGTTCTCTCTCGAGGAAGCAATCTGTCGCTGTCGAGAAACTTCCTTGTGGATAAAATATGCGCTAAGAACGTTGCTTACTCGCAGCAAGAAAAGCTGGGCTTCCCTCGGAACCCTTTCCCGGCAAAACATCCCCTCAAAAATTATAATTCCGCGCCGCCGACGTCGCTTTGATAGCCGCCGGAAGTGGCGAGAGTGGCTTTAAAGTCAACGCTGGGATCTCGAACGATCATCCGCCTCCGGTGATATTTTTTCGGTACAAATATATTTTTTATTAAAGTTTGCCTCAATGCAGATAAATAAAAAAATTAATTAGGCAGTACACTGTGAATAATAGAAGAGAATAATAAAACAAACAAACAAAAAATCTAGTAATGAAAAGTGGATTCTTTGATTTTTTAAATTTTATTCGAGTTAAAGTGGAAAAGGTTTTTCAATTTTGGCTCAGTGGAAGGCCGCAGGAAGGCCGCGAGAGCTCTGATATTTGAGCACTGACATTTTCACCCCGGGGTTGACGCGGGCAACCCTTTGGCGTTAGCACGTTCAATCACTCCATTGTCTCGGCGGCGCTCGTTTTATGCCCGCGTCAACGCTTCATTATGGGGCCCCAGGTCCGGTCGACTTGGCTTCTATAGCCCCACGTGCTCGCCACATTGTCTATTTCAAGAATATATTACGCGCCTACACGCACACTTTGCTGTACATATGCTCTCAACTGTATACCTAGTATCTTCAAAATCATCCATTAGTCCAAAACTAAACACACTTTTTCAAAAACAAATTTCATAAAAAATAGCATCATTCTTATTTGTTCTTAATCATTTCTACAATAAAATAATTAGGGACTGCATTTTTTTCATATCTGACAAATTCGTTACATAAATATACGGTCATTTCCGTGATACCTTTAACTTTCATGTCCTTGCCGTTTTGGGAAAGAGAATAACTTTTTACTTTTAGAATATTTTTAAATATAATAAACTTAACAGTGGACACAAATTTTAATTTAACAACAATGACCGGAAAGTCAATATAAAAACATGAAATATGCAATATGTCGATCATGCAATATGTCCCCCATCTGTAGTTCTTGATTTCCAATTTTATACCACTAGAATTTTAACAAATGAAAAGTTTTTATTCAGAATATAATTTTAAAAAACATTGAGGAATTCACTAATATTTATAAAATTTTAATAATACCAACCTGAACTAAGTTTTAGGAACCAAAATACCTGTCCGCAGATTTTCTGTCGCTCGTGTAAGAAAACACATTTTTCTAAAATTATCACTGAAAATGTTCAAATTTAAACTTACTGCTCCGAGCACATTATTTTCAGACCTTCAGTAGTTATTCTGTGTATATAGATTAGTCTTTAAGTCTATTTTTAGTAAATAATACTTGAGTTTATAAAGCCAAACACGATGTACAAGTGGAAATGTCGCTTGGGTAATTTTAGTAAATAATTTGTGAGTTTATAAAGCCATACACGATGTACAAGTGGAAATGTCGCTCGTGTAATATGCTCGTAATTTTGATAGAGACATTTAATTGACGTAAATTTTAGAGCACATATTGAAATTGATAAAAATAGCATTCTGCTAAATGTGCTCGTAAAAATTTGATGTTTTTATATTTTTTTGCGAATTTTTTATCACGTTTGTCGCTGGTGTTAAGAATCTTTCATGTAAGAAAAATAAAAATTCAACGTAGTGAAAATTGCTGTAGATGAATGTCGATCAAAATTGATTATCAGGAATGTCAAACAATGCCCCTATACGGTTATGTATGGAACGGGAGAAAATATTAAAGAAGAAAAGGGACCAGATAAAGCAAAAAAGAGAAAAAGAGGCAAATAAACGAGCAGAAAGATTGCGGAAGGCAAAGGAAATACGACAGAAAACTGAATTTGCAACTTCAACCTTTCCTTTCATTTCCTATTAAAAATCCCAAATCAGATCAAAAATTAATAAATCAAATATTAAAAATCTTTTTAATTCTTTAAAGTTCTCATTTTTCTAAATAAAAAATGTATTTTATATTTAAAATTATTTTATCTTCGGTCATTCCTCTCCTCTAACATTTCTCTTTAACATACTCTCCTTTTCAACATCCTCATCCAACCCCAAAACCCGGGGTTGGATGAATTACCAGCATTATTCCAATAACTTCTACTAGTAAAAGAAAGTATAATAGGGCAGAGTACGTTAAAAAGTATTGCGAAAAAATCAGAAAAAATCCTGCATTACGTAATACATAAGGTATTGCCAGAAAATATCAGAGTAGACCTCATGATTCGTTCCGGAAAAAAATTTAGGTGGCCTGTTTCTAGAAAAATACAAATTATAGACTATAACCAAATTGTTCGCAAAATTATTAACCTTCCAAGAGAAGATGTGATAAAAAAGAAGGTACTTTTAAATTTGACGATAATGAATACAAGAAAATTATGAAAAAGTGTAAAATGTTAAAAAAACAATGTTTAAAATTTATAAAAAAGGAGCTGCTTCTAATTTCGGAACAAATAAACTTGTTTAAAAGCTAATTTTAAAAAGAAAACTGCTAATAAATGGTAGAAAACTACTAATTCATTAGTTCATAGTAAGGGTTACTAATTTATTTAGTAAGCCTTACTAAGTGAATAAGTAGTTTTTTCATGAATGAGTTTTGTTTTCATTAATTCATAGTAAGAGTTACTAATTTATTTAGTAAGCCTTACTAAGTGAATTAGTAGTTTTCTATTAATAATTAGTAGTTTTCTACTGAAAATTGGTAAAAATGCTTACTAAAGCAATTGGTAAACGATTCGGCACTATTTCAGTAGTAGAAAACTACTAATTCAGATTTAGAGAGTGTAATAATTGTTTTATTATAATAATTACAATTTATTATTCCAAAATTATTACTACACTTTATGAAATGTAAGACACATAACCTAAACATCTTTTAAAATAGATTTATTGGGAGGGGTCATCCTCTATGGTATTGTACACTACTAACAATGTATTAATTACTATTCCAATTAGCAATATGCAAAATTATTTATGTGTGCTTCTTCATTTATATTCCATTAAACTGATAGCCCAAAAGTTAAAGGTTCCAAAGAATTCCCCATATATTCTTTAACCGATGATATGTAAAAAATATCATAGATGTTTATCATGGGACCATTTTTATTGTTGATCATATCCCAACGTTTCGAAATCTAAATGATTTCCTCTTCAGGGGAACATCTATACAATGAAATCAACAAATTAACAAAAATCAGCTTAAAAACCAATCATAAAATCCATCATAAATTATAAAAACCCATCATTGAATATTACAATTTGTTACAAATATTATTAAAAATATTAAAAATTAAGTTGAAGTCACATGAAAAAGAAGTTGTCGGAATTGCATTCTAAAACAAACCAAACTGGAATTTATTTGGAGGTTAGCTTTTCAGAATTCGAAAGGAAAAGAATTATATTTACCTTGTTAAAACTAGAAAAGTAAAACCAATGGTGGTTAATATGATAATGTGTAAAATTTTAAAATTTTAAATTGAAGTGAAAAGACAAAGAAACAAAAAAACGTGAGAGCATCTTTGCTCTCGCTCTCATGTTTTTTGTTTCTTTGTTGTTTTATTACTTCAATTTTAAATTTCAAAATTTTATGCATTATCGTATTCATCACAATTAATTCTACTTTTACAGTTTTAACAAGGTAAATATAATTCTTTTCCTTTTGAAACTATACTGGTACATTATAATGTTTTAAATCTGTGATTTTATTCAAGCAATTATCGCCTTCCCTTTTTATAAAAACCATTACAGCAAGTAAACGTTAATTCAGATCACCATTACGGATTCGAAGAGAATAACACATCAATAGCATAAAATTGAATGTTAAATTTATCATATTTATCAAATTAATCACCATTAATTCTACTTTTAAAGTTTTAACAAGGTAAATATAATTGTTTTCCTTTTGAATTTTGAAAAGGTGACCTCCAAATAAATTCCAGTTTGTTTTTTTTTAGAATGCAAGTCCGACAACTTCTTTTTCATGTACACATGACTTTAACTTAATTAGGTAAGATAAACTAATCTGTATGTTTTTAATTGAAATATTTTATGATTAGTTTTTTAGCTGATTTCTATTAATTTGTTGATCTCATTGTAAAGATGTTCTCCTGAAGAGGAAATCATTTAGATTTCGAAATGTTAGGATTTGAACAACATTAAAAATGGTCCGAATGATGTCGTTGTTTTAAAAATCATAAAAATTTATGATATTTTTTACTTCGTTATATAAAATGTAAAATAATCTGAATTCTCGCATCTTTAGTAGCAAGTAGTGGTAAAAAATGTTCAAAAGAGTAAATATATAAACGGAGGCAATTATTAATTAACGGGAATATACACGTGCCTTGTCAAAGCATATAATGTTGAATGAAGCATTTAGAGGTGGATTTTATTTAATTAACGAATTCGTTTTGTCTGTCAATTCAGTCGAAGTTTAAATTACGAGTAGCGAGGGTCGATCGGTGTATATGTATTCTGTGGCAGGATCACGGACTGGATATGTGGCCGGCCAATTAATTACGACATAAAGTCGCGCGCACACCCGATTAATTACGAGCCGGCGATCGGCGGGCGCATAATTGACATTGTTGCCGCATTGTTACCAGCGGCCACTGAATTTATCAATAGATTCCTCCTGGTGGCAGAGAACCAACCCGTGCATTCCCCTCGTTCGGTTTTCATAGTTTCGCGAGATGGACGCAATGTCCTCGCTGTACTTTGTACACACCGCCTAAACAGGAACCGATAACTGGCCATTATTTCAAGCGGGTCGTCATTTAACTGCTTCCAAGTGCTGGTCTCATCCAAGTTGGATCTATCCAGTAAATTGCTTATTTACTCCCCAAGTTTATGTTATAAAATTAAAGGGTGGCACTAGTGAATTCCTAATGCAAAACAAACTGATTTACATATAAAGGGTGTCAGTGCATAAGGTCCAAAGTGTCAAAGTTTTCGAAACAGATTTTATTGGCTTAATTTAACTGCTGGTAATTTAATTTAACTTATGTTTTGCATTATTTTAAGGTAGATATTATAGGCACCAAAAAACGGGTCTTGGGTAATGTACTTGAAGTTCTGAACGTTCAAATGAACGAAATTTTTATTTGATTTCTTTTTAAAATAAAATTTGTTCTAAAATATTGGCTTATTTACAAATAAACTAATAAATAAATTTAAAAAACTACAAATAAAGCTCATGATGCTTATTTTTATTTGTAGCTATAACAATATTTCAAGATAAATTTGAGTTAAGAAAAAAATATTTCATTCATTTGAATGTTAAAAACTTCAGGTACATTCTGGAGTAAATATACTTAACTATACTTTTAATTGCCATTTTATTATTGATGGAATTGTTTAAAGAGAAAAGATTGTTTTTCTTGAAAACAATTTAAAACATATAAAAATTATTTATTTAAAAAAAATTTTCTTCTCGCTTCTTACAAAATTTTTAAAAATAAGTCGATTTTTATGAATAATAGCTTATTTTTTCAGGAAAAAGGTTCTCTACAACTTGACCTCATCTAATTTATAAGATCCCAGAAAAGTCCAGAGGATTTGAAAAATTCTCAATGAATCTGGAAATATCTGAAATTAGCAAACATTCATCAAAGATTCTAGAATATTATATAAAAATCTAGAATATTTTATGAAGGATCCCAGATTTTAGAACATTCCGTAAATCTTTGGAAGTTTAGAAAGTGCTATAATTTATTAAGAAATTGGGGGAATTTTTGGTTTTTCCCTGTCGATTATAATAATTTTATAAAAATTTCTCTTTCTCTGAAAAAAGAGAAAAACAGGGGAAAATTTACCATAATAATGATTCATTCAAGACAAAAGAAAAAATAGGGAAAATAAGGGAATGATTGTGAACCCTAGAATTTATTTTCTAAATTCTAAAGCATTTTTGGAAATTTTTTGCAAAAAATACATTTTTAACAGGACATATCTAGAATTTATTTTCTGAATTCTAAAGTATTTTTAGAAATTTTTTGCAAAAAATAAATTTTTACCAGGTTATGTATACGGAACTGGTGACAATTTGGTTATCGTCAAGAAACCGACAGCAAGAGAGGTAACTGAGAGGTAATTGAAAATTGGATGAGGTTAAGTTGGCAAGAATCTTTTTCCCGAGAAAATAAGCTATCTTTCATTAAAATTGTATAATTTTTCAAAATTTTGTAAGAAGCGATAAGAAAAAAGTTTGGACGGATATAAAATCTTTAAAATAAATAATTTTGGTATATATCAAATCTTTTCCATAAAGAGTAATAATTAATTATCATCTTGAAATATATTAGTAATGTTACTTGAATGAGAATTATTTACATGAGAACTACATTTCATGAGAAAAATGTTCACTTTAGCGGGGAGAAAATTGGAAAAATAAAAAATGTTATTTTTAATAACAAATATTATAGGTCAAAGATTTATGCAGTTTTCTAAGTTTACACCCTTTAAAAATGATCGGATCTTAATCAATGAGGGCTTATTTGGTTCATTTAACAATTCTCGATGCCTACACCGACTTAGATTTTTAAATTAATTTCTCATTTTCAAATTACAGCTATTTATTTATAAAGTTCATTTGAATTTACAATGTTTTCATTTAATACTTAAACATAAATAAAAAATACTTAAAGAGAAATTAATTGAAAAATCTAAAACGGTGAAGGCTTCGAAAATTGTCAAATAAACAAAATGAGCCCTCCTTGATTAAAAGCCGATCATTTTTAAAGGGAGTAGACTTAAAAAACTGCATAAAACTTTGTCCTACAATATTTGTAGGACAAAAAATCGCATTTTGAATAATTTAAAACAATTGAATTTTCCATTGTGAGTTCATTTTTGTTTCGAAGACTCATTTTTGTTGAAAGTTTTGATAGGTAGTGCTCGGAATTTCACGGACATTACCAAATTTATCCGGTTATGAGCGGAAAAAGTGGAAAAGCATGGAAAAGCATTAATGCACGCAGTAGGAACGTTTTTTAGCCTGAAAAGTGAATTCAGCATCAAAGCATGTTATTTTACAAAGTTAAAAAAAATTTATTGATAAAATGTGTCCAGATTGTGAAAAAATGATGAAAAATTGAATACCGCTGAGTCTAGCAGACGAGAATACTGACAGGACGCGCGGAAGTTTTTATGAGATTTTGAATTGGACATTTTGTAAATTTTTAAAACACGGTAAAAAGATACTGACAGGACGCGCGGAAGTTTTTTTGAGATTTGGAATTGGACTTTTTGTAAATTTTTAAAACACGGTAAAAAGAGCTAAATGTATTTAATTATTGTACGTGAATGCAAGTAAACATTATTTGTAATTGGTTTTTCAAAAAAAATTTAATTAACATCAAGTAAAATGCGAGTTTAATTACTATTTGTCGTGTAAGTTTGTAGGTTTTGTTTTCAAACAAAAATGTTTAACAATTTTTTTTATAAACCTTCAAATCTTTAACAAAACTGCTCACAACTTGAAAAAGAATGAGACAAAACACGAATCAGATCACACTCTGGAATTTCTGACAATCAGGATTCTTCGGATATATTTTTAGATGAAAACTACTATTCTTGTTTACAATGTCAGCCTGTTTAATAAAAGCGTTTGCAAAATTGTTCGTCACATTTTTTAACACACGTATTTAAGTCTTAATTTTAAAAAATCACTTTTCCAAAAAACATATATAGGTTATATTGCTTTTTTTATTTTTTACATAAATAAAGTAAGACAAGCAATTTTGACATTAACACTATTTGTAAAATTCTCTTAAGCCAATTCATTAAAATTACATTATTTATAAACAAATTTTGTATTCACAAAATATAAATTACAAGTATAAATTCAAAAATTTAGTTGAAGGTTAAACCAAGAACAAGATGTGTTCATCGATCGTCTATCAGAATAAAGTAATCCAGCTTTGAAATTAAAAATAATTTCAAGTTCAAATCATCGGTCATACAATCATTTATTATACAAATATGTATTACAACAACGTATAACAAAAACGTATAAGAACAACGTATAACAACAATGTATAATAAATGATCGTATGACCGATGATTTGAACTTGAGATTATTTTTAATTTCAAAGTTGGATTACTTTAGCAAATTACAAACACAAGATCTATCCTACAAAAAACATAACCTACACGACAAAGAATATTTAAACGCACAAGCTAATTGATATTAATTCCCATTTTATTGAAAAAATAAAAACAATATTTTCTTTCATTTACATACAATAATTTAATACATTAAGGCCTTTTACAAAATTTTTAATAAAATTATATCATGCCCAATTCAAAATATCATGCAAATTCCCGCACGTCCTGCCAGTATTGTCATCTGCTAGATTCAGCAGTATTCAATTTTGGATTTTTTAAACACATTCTGAACATGTTTTATGAACAAAACTTTTTTTTAACTTTGCAAAATGATATGCTTTATTACTGAATTCACTTTCCTAGACTAAAAAACGTTCCTTCGACGCATTAATACTTTTCCATGCTTTTCCACTTTGTCGTGTTCTTGAAGTTCTGAACGTTCTGAACGACTAAATCATTTCGTTCAGAACGTTCAGAACTTCAAGAACATAAAAAAAGTGGAAAAGCATGGAAAAGTATTAATGCACGTCGAAGGAACGTTTTTTAGTCTAGGAAAGCGAATTCAGTATTAAAGCATGTCATTTTGCAAATGAAAAAATATTTCAAAATAAATTTAAGTTAAGAAAAAACTTTTTCTTAACTTAAATTTATTTTGAAATATTGTTTTAATTACAAATAAAAACAGCATCATGAGCTTTTTTATCATTACATTAGTTTCTTTGCTAATAAACCAATCTTTTAGAACAAATTCGAGTTTAAAATGAAATCAATTAAAAATTTCGTTCATCTGAACATTCAGAACTTCGGGTACATCTTTTCCCGGTAATGATCGAATAATTCGGAAATGGAAAGGTAATTCCACGGTGACGGCGAGCAGCGTTCATCACTATTCAATGTAGTGCAACTACATTCAGTAGTGCAACTACTAGTTGCAACTAAATGTAAGTTTGAATTGAGCGTTAAATTGAAGTTTACCGCGTTTTTCTGTGAATCGACCCAAACGCATAGCCCTGGTAGAAATCGCGAGTAGAAGTATCAGAGAGTATGCAGTATTTTGATTTTTCACAACGATTAGACATGATTTTATATGTGATATTAAAAAAAAATCACATAATTTGAATGATTTGAAGGGTAACGGTTGTCCCGCATGGTGTAAATGTACACGGTTTCGGGTCGACCACGGACATGGTATATCGGATATCACAATATTGTGAGGAAGCGCCTTCTCGCGACATAATGGAGCACGGGCAACGATAATTATCATAACAACGCGAGTATTTAGAACCGTGTCCTATCGGCTGTATGCATCGAGCGACACGCATGCATTTACCGAACCTAGGTGTTGTATGTACAAGCACCCCGTTTAGGGGTAACATTGTCATGTTAATGGCGACAATGCCAATCCCATTACGTTCTATAGGGTTACGTGTCGGTTCCATAGTACCTCTATTCTTCCTGGTGCTCTTTACAGCAGGTAAGGTCAACTTTTTCTTTCATCCTTCTGCAGAGGAGGACGTCACCCGTTCATTTCGTCGGTATATATACACGTTTGGAACCATGGCTGCCGATCTCTTCTTTCTCACTTTCGCTTTCTCGAATCTATATCTTTTTTCCGCTCTATCTTTTTACTCTTCTATCTTTTTGATCTTCTATCTTTCCTTCGGGTGCGATCTCACTCTGTCACCTTCTTTCTATTTCTCATGCAATCACGGACCGGTTTCGTGCCCGAGGCTAAATGTCAACAACGGCATAACGGCCCGGTTAGAGGATTACCCCGTTGCTGAGGGTAGCACCAGACAAAAGGTCGTGAACTTTCTACGTGTCATAATCCGTCTGAGAGGAGGGTTCCTCGGTGTTAGGACACCACTATCCTCAATTCGCTTCTGCTATTCACCGTCGAATCGCGATTTTCTCTAATCTATTTTCTAGTTCAATTTTGATTTTCAATCTATAATCTAGTACGATTTTGCATAAGATTGAGAAAACTGCTAAGAAATTTCAATTTCTAATCATACTTGGCTAAAAGTCGGAAGCAACATTTCGTAATGTAATTGAAGAAGACTATTTTCGTCATAAAAATTTGTTGGCTTGTATATGTTGCACCATTACAAAGAAATTCACCCCTTTAGACTATCGCACCCCAGCTTCGCAGAAAGAATTGAAATTCAAAGGTTGATGCGTTTCTCGTCGAGCGTCTCGTCGTTTCTTGCAATTAAAGGAAGATTTAATTAGGCGGTTGTCTCTGGGTTATACAGCGATTCGATTTGAGAGCGAATAAAGCTTATTCATTTCGGTCACCCTTGTTCTCGGACAACCCTCTCTATGAGAAACCACATCCGAATCCTGTAAATCCGTCTGGGTGTCGTATACCTCTTGCCTTGAGTAGCATCATGTCCATGTTGAAGTTTGAGGCGCCGAATCGGACATCAAACACGTAATTACCGTTGTAATACTTTTACTATCGTGCATTCTCTAGAATACGAGATTCGGTTAATTCTAACCCTAAATAGAGTCGTGTTGTCGAATCTTGTTGCCAAGACGAGCAATATTAAATTGAAAAGAATTTTATTATTTACTGACTTTAACGAGTTAATTTATATGCTTATTGAGTTCTCTTACAGCAGATGAATTTTATCGCCTTGTTTCTCCAGTTCAATAACCTTGACAAATAATAATCCTCCAACTTAATTTTAATGATTTTGAATTAATAATCCCATCCTAATGAACAAATTGCACAATTACCAGATCAGATGTTTTTTCACATTTCTTTATGCAGGTGGTTCGGCAGCCAATCAAGTCAGAAATCAGGTAGGCCAACCGGATATGTAAGAGAAATTACTACGCTTGCAGCACATTATTACAATCAGAATTTAATGATCTTGTCTGCCAAAAAACGCAGAAACTTTAATGAACTTCCTACTACGTTGGCACCATGGACTTTCCGTTATTATCGTGCCGGAACGCTTGTTCTTCTCTTGCGGTGAAAACTTTTTGTCGCTGTAAATTGTCGCAATCACTTCGTAGGGCAGTGGAAAAAATTTCGCCAACAGCTATTTTAGACAAACATCTCAGCTTCTTTGGCTTCAGTATAATGGCCTCTGCAAAAAATTCTATCCGCTTGTCCTCATAGTTTCAAATTGCTTCCTTGAAATTTACACCGCCAGTATAATAGTACAAATAAAAATACTAGATTTCAAAAACTAGCTTTGATTCGTTCACACAAATTTTCAGAAATCCAGCAGTTTGAATTATGTACAATTAATTATGTATTCGAGCAAGAAATGACCAAAAAACAACAAGATCAAGAATTTTTGTCATCTGCCAAGAAAAATTATTGTTCTTGTCTTTCTAAAATTCTTGAGATGTCAAGCAAGACCAAGATGAAATCTCTTAAATTTTTTAATAAATCCACCTGCATTGATTTTTATTAATTTCAGGGATTTTCAGACGCATGATTTTTGACACAATGTATGAATTGATGTAGAATTTCATAGAATAAGAATCTTAAGAGATGTAAATGGAAACTTTTAAACAAATCACCTTTTATAATCTATTTTCTCCTAGATCGTAGGAGAAAATACTCTATAGCTTATTTGCTTTTAATTTTCACATTTTTGAAATTTTTTATCTAGGTATAATATGTGTTAAAATAACATCATTCACTTAAAAAAGTAACCTGTGATTCCATAGAAGGATTTGCCATTGATTGAACTCCAACCATCCTGAGTAAACGATACTTTGGAACTATTCTTCTGCAAAATTTTTAATGAGATTTTCTGCACTTCTTCAAAACATATTATATTTTTCATTTGTACTCGCTTTGGTACCTTTGCATCACTTATTTTTAAGTAGTAAAATACTTTTTTCGTGTACTCGTCATCAAAGAAACTGAACGGAAAATATTTTTGGACCACCCAGTCAATGTAACAGTTTAATTCTTCTTGCTTAAATTCCATTCAAGTAGAAAAAAAGTAAATTATGCAAAATCTGTTCTTTGAAACATTTAATAGTATATTATGCAACATGTGCGTAAAATTCGGTTTTACACACGAGATCATCACAAGTGGGTAAAACCGTACGCACGAGTTGCATACGATATTTTTTGACACAGTGTGCGTAAAATGCGTTTTTACACACCTATATTAGTGGTTGTGTAATAAGCCGTTTTACGCACTAATATGGGTGTTTAAAAACGCATTTTACGTACACTATGTCAAAAACTGTATTTGAATAGTTCCAATCTATGATAATATTCTCTACATCTGAATTAGTCAAATTTCACTAAATCATCAGTGACTCAATTCTAGCTATAGCAATTCCTAGAATTCTACTGGCAATCATTGAAAAACTACTGAAAGTTCAGTAGATTTCAGTTGTTTTCCATTGATTGACAGTAAAATTCTGCTAATTGCCATAGCTAAAATTGAGTCTGATGAATTAGTGATATTTGATTAATTCATATTTGAAGAGTAAATTTAAGTTTAATATTTTCTGGCTTAAAGTAATTAGAAAATAATTAATCATTTTTAAAAACAATGAAAAAGATGGTCCTTTTCACAGTATATTAATATAAAATTATACAATGGTATTCAAGTGGAATAAAAAAAAGTTTAATATTGATTGGATTTCAAGAAGGGTTTTAACGGAGGGATTAACCACTAGGGTGGGTCGAAAAATCAAAATTTTTGAAATCAGAAATGGAACTATGTGGAAAAATAGCATATTAGGACCCCGAAAAAGTATAACTAATTTGGATTTGATCGATAAACGCCTTGGTTTTGCGCGTTAACAAAATATGTTTGAAAAATTCTTATTTTCGCAGTTTTGATATTTTCGTGGATTTCAATTTTTTTTACATTTCTGAAGGCTTTAAACGACTCCCCAAATTTTTACAGATTTTTATTTGCTGCCCCATCAGAGACCATTAATGTTTAGTAGACCCCTGTTTTCAAAAAATAATTTTAAAACCTACAGAAATGTAGAAACAGAGTGTCTAGCGATCAGACTTTGGGAGATTCCGGGGTTTTCCTGGTTTTTCCTGGTTTCTTCCCGGTCAATTTTTATTCCCCGATCAAGTTAAAAATGTTCTTTTGAGATTTTTGAAAGTGAACATATACATAGAAAAGGAAATTTTAACACAATATAAGTGTACAAAATTTATATAAAGAAGATAATTATTTCTTTACACGTGCCAAACTTATGTTTAATCGCAGACTGAAGTGATAAATATTAATCGAAAATACATATTTTAAAACTTTCGTAACACGTAAAATAAATATTTTTTAACAGAATCACAAGTAGTTGCTTAAATTCTATTGAAATCTGAAGAATAAAAAAATAAAGTATAAGTATAATCTCGATCATAAATAAAATTCCCGGGTTTTTCCCGGTTTTTTCCGGTAAAATAAAATTTCTGGGGTTTTTCCGGTTATTTCCCGGGAAAATAAAATTCTCGGGTTTTCCTGATTTCCCGGTTCGTTAGACACCCTGAGAAAGAATTTTTTCAGGTATGTACCTAGAGAGTTTCTACTGGTAAAAATACGCTAGAAAAAAAATTTATTAGTCTACGAAATCATAAGTTAAATATATTGAATTTTTTTAAAACTGAGTTTTTGGTTTTTTAAAATTATTCTTTTTCAACTGACTTTAAATATTATTTTTAACATCTGAGAATGGAATCAAAAACAAAGAGACAGTATGTTTTCGAAGAAGTCATTTTTGTGTTTTTGAAGAGTATTTTTATCACTGTAACACCCTCAGATGTTAAAAATAATATTTAAAGTCAGTGAAAGAAGAATAATTTAAAGAAATCAAAAAAACATTTTTTAAAAATTCACTATATTTACACCAATGATTTCCTAGACTAGTCAAATTTTCTTCTAGCGTATTATCAGTAGAAATGTTCTAGATACCTGAAAAAATTCTCTCTACATTTCTGTAGGATTTAAAATTATGTTCTGAAAACAGGGGTCTATTAAAAATTAATCATCACTGATGGGACCGAAAATGAAAATCTATAAAAATTTGGGAAGTCGTTTAAGGCCTCCAGAAATGTAAAAAAAAATTGACTCAAGAATTTTTTCAAACATATTTTGTTAACGCGCAAAATCAAGGCGTTTATCGATCAACTCCAAACTAATTATACTTTTTCAGGGTCCTAATACGATACTTTTCCACATAGATCCATTTCCGATTTCCAAAATTTTGTTTTTTCGACCTACCCTATAACTACTACTGAATTCAGGTGTACACTTGTTCCTGAATTCTTTCAAATTCCTTTGAATTCTTTTGAATTCACCTTGAATTCTTTCGAATTATTTTTTTAGAATTCACCTTGTATTCTTATTTTAAAATCTTTTGAATTTGTCTTGAATGCTTTGAATTCTTTGAATTCATTTTGTATTTTTGGAATTATTTTTCGTTTAATTTACCTTGTATTCTTAATTTAAATTCTTTAAATTCTTTTGAATTCACGTTGATATCTTGAATTCAAGTGTACATAAAAGTTGCTAGTACCTAACCCCTCGGTTTTAACTTATAAATATACAACTGATGCTTTCCCTGTCATAAAACTGTGAAACTTTATAAACATGCATAAAATCATTATTAAGTTTTACAAATTCGAAAAGATTTTTTTGAAAAAGGGTTTAATAGCATGACAATAGATAATAATTTCAAAAATGTGTTCAAAGTTTTTAAAAATTGCAAAAAGTAAGCTTTTTTCATTCCGCCTTAATAGCAATTTAATATTTACACAATAATATAATTTAAATCTTTGCAAATTGCCTATATTTAATTAAACTATAATTTAACTTCGAAACCTGCAAGTCTTTTATTAATAAAATGTAGCTATTTTGCAAAGATTCCAATTACATTATAGTCTAAATATTACATTACTATTAGGGCTGAATCACGAAGGGTTAATTTTGCAAATTTTTAAAACTCTGAAACCATTTTTAAAATTATTATCTATTTTCGTGCTATTATAAAAAGGGGTATATCCTTTTTCAAACAATCCTTTTCGAATTTGTAGAATTTAAAAATGATTTTATACATGTTTGTAAATTTTCTCATATGTTTATGACAGGTGTAAGCACAAGATGTATTTAACTGTTATTGATTTGAACTTTCTGTACCTTTGATTTGGAGGAATTTCGTACATCATAAATGCCCTTATATAGATCCTCATGAACACTCTCTGTCTCTTTACACCCGACTATTGTGTTAGATTAGTTAGTTAATTTTTATTAGTTTTATATTTATTATATAATCCTAAATTCAAATTTTATATTATTTTCTACTTTTTAGTTTCTGACGTGGTTGGTTTCCCTGCTCTTTTTCTGTTATTTAATTTTTCATGTTCCATTTTATTAATTTTAGGAACGATTTAAAAAAATATATATGTCCTTTTTTTGAGAATTTTACATACTCAAGTGGCAGTTCAAAATGCTCTTCCTCAATTTCTCTTGGTTTTCATGGTCAATTTTTTTATATTGATTTTATTAATCATTTTTTTGGAAGTGCATGTCCTTTTGCGTGTGACAGTTCGAAATATTCAAGTGACACTTGAAATCAAGATTCTTACTCGATTGCTCTTGATTTTTTAGAACAAGAGAAGCTAAGACTAAACAGTGGAACGCAAAATTTATCTTTAAGATAAACTTGACTTTAAGATTTAGAAAAAATCAATCAACAAGAGAGAATCAAGAAATTCTTTTCTCGACATGCATCACTATGTACACTGAGAAAAAAATACTTTTGAATCTATAGCATATGCTATTGCGATCTACCAAAAGCAGGTGCTATTGATTTATAATAATATACTATAGAATTTTCAGTATCACTGTTGATTGAAATCGGTAAACTTTGATTCAAAAATGTTTTGAATCAAAAAAATGTTTGTTGAATCAAAAAAAAAATTTGATTTAACAGCGATGCTATAAATTCCAGAGTATATTGCTTGAAATCTATAGCATCTGCTTTTGGCAGATAGCATATAGATTCAAAAGTATTTTTGAATAGTATATAGCAGATAGTATATAGCTATAGATTCAAAAGTATTTTTTTCTAAGTGTACAATTATATTTCTTTATAGTTTTTCAATTTGAATTTTTGAGCGCATGAATTCTTGATTGATCCTGAAGAGTGTTTGAACAAAATTAATCAAATGAACTCAATTAGTTATACCTTATGAAAGTTTAATCACGACCTAACTCAATAGAAATCTGCAACGAGGTCGCAGAAGAATCAGACCGGAACCGCAGAGTCGAACAAATCTGACACTTGGAACCAAAAATAATCGGCGGATTGTCGAGGACGAATGAATGTTAGGTCGAGACGATGGAAAGAGGACCAGGAATGAAGTGAGAGGGCGTGCTGGAGACGCGAATTCTTCCATGCCCTTCGGAAATGTCATATAGCTGTCGGGATTCGCGGAGGCAATATTTCACGCCAGCAGGTCTTGTCTGTCCGTTAGTCCGTCCGTCTGCATATTCGCGACTCTCTGTCTGTCTCTCTTACTCTCCGACACTTTTGAAGGAGTTTTTACGGAGTCTCTCGATCTTTAATCACAGCTCGACCTTCCATTGTCAGTGAAGTCACCTCCGACTCGGAAGGGTGCTCTCGGGGGTGCTTTGTGTCGGGTGCTGATCCCTCTCCGCGTCATTTGTCTCCACGGACGCCTTATTTGTACGCGCTCTCACACGAATCTCTACGTATGTAACTTGGCATTTGGTAGGGGAGGCAGGATTACAAGTTACATGGGTTAAAAGTTGAGTCAGCTTGTGAAAATTGCTTTTTCCTGTCGCCAAACAAAAAACCTGCTCCGTTGATAAATCTTCCATACAAATTTAAATTGTAAAATAGGTTACCTACTATTTACAATAGTGAGTCAATAGTGTAAGGAAATAATAGTAAAATTGACAAGGCAGCATACTTGGAGAATACTTCTCAGAGGATAGTCCAAGTAGAGCCTCCTCGGAAAGACTTTTTTGTTGCAAAACTTACGCTGGCTGAGCAAATCTGCTCGCTTATCAGAGGGATTATCACTGCATGTACATTGCCTGCGATTATCGTGTCCATGTAAAGCAAGTTCGAGTTCGATATGTGTTCCACTCGGCAACTTGTAATCTCGTACTTATCTTCGGCGACGAAATGCAAGACTCGTCTGGATCGACCTTCTTCCGATCGGCAGATCAGTCGACGATCTAAGTATCGGAAAGGAAGTCATTGCCATTAAAGGCAGAAGTGTTGTTGTACCGTTTTCAATTTTTCAAAAAACATGTCGTACCAGTATGCTCACTGCTTCTTTTTCTGATAATTAAGATTACCATCTGCGCTTCGTACAAGCAGAAATTAATTTCTGAACATATTGGCAACTGAAGACTTCAAGTAGTTTTCATGTTTTATACACTTAAATCGTGATTATCTAATTTTTCTACATAAAGATTTAATGAAGAAAGATTTTTAAGATGAGTTTCACTTTGGTTTCTAGTTACTTGTAGGGTTGGCAAACTACAGTAAAAAGTCGACTTCCGAATAATCGACTTTCAATTTTCGAAAAGTCGACTTTAAAAGGCGACCTTTTTCGACTTTTTTCTGTGGTAATGACCATGAAAAGTCGATTTAAAGTCGACTTCCACTTTAGAAGTCGAAAGTCGATCATGAAAAGTCGACTGTGAAGAGAGGAATGTCAACTTTCGACTGAAGTCGAAGTCGACTTTACCACCCCTAGTTACTTGAAGTAGAATAAAAATAACTAGAGAAGGCGTCAGCATTAGGGTGGTCCAAAAAAAGGATTTTTTTGAATAGCTAATTGAATAAAAATAGCTAGAAAAGGCATCAGCATTAGGGTAGTCCAAAAAAAACTTTTTTTGAATAGTTAAACCGCTTTCTGATTTTTTCAAAATTTAGGACAGATAATGAAGTTTACCCCTTAAGAGAACTTCATCGGTTTATTCTAAGCGCTGCCTCAAAAATTGTTAAGTTTAAAACATGAAAAAAGTCGAAAAATGGTCTTCTTTTTTAAACCAAATTTTTTAATTTTTAGCAACAAGTAAATGCAAAACTGTTTTAACTATCATTTAGTAAATTTTTTAGAAATATATATAAAAAATTGAAACAATATTTTTATTTATATTTGTGCTGCATATTATTATTATTATTTATCAGCATTTGGAACTCGAAAGTTCATTGCCTCATCTACCCGAGACCGCCACGCGTCTC
>JBAGKK010000416.1:464571-486591 GCA_037177015.1 Euceroptres primus | reverse complement strand
AAAATGTATAATTTAATTTAGGATATTTAAATATAAGAACTTAGAATTTTCTGATTAGTTTAATGTTAACGGGAGCAAAATTTTTAGTGTTTAAATATACAAATGTAATGTATATAAATAATTTTGAAATAAATATGGTTTTAAAAAGTAAAGTACTTATTATTTTCGAGGCGACTCGAGTGATTATATAATACAAAAGATGACTGCAGAGGTTTAGAAAATTTTTTTTTTTTTAATTTTCTTTTTTGTAGAATTTTTTGTTTGATATTTTCGTTCTGAAATTTTATTTTTCTAAATTAAAGGATAATTTGAATACCACTTTATAACGGAAAAACCTGTGATAAATTAAAACAAAACAGAGAATTACAACTAGATGAAGGCACTCCCTCCCCCTCCCCCTCTGTGCTGTCCCGTTTAACTCTTGAATGTTACTCCCTGACAAGATAGCAAAGCTGAGGTTATTCTTACGGAAAATTCCGTTATAAAATGGTATTTAGAAATTAAAGGAAGAAAGGGAATTCCGACCAGACGAAGACACCCCCCTGCCCTCGGTCTTGTCCCGTAAACAGAATCAGCAGTAAACAGAATAACTTCAGTCGTAAAAGCGGGATTTTACCATATAATTTACCGATTCTCTTCACATTTTCAGCGCTTTTGTGAATTTAAAGAAAAAACTAAGGCAGTAAACAAAATAACTTTAGCGAATATGATATTTTTATGGTACACGCTTAATTTGAATCACCCCTCTGTCCGTTTCCAAGGCCACTTTGATGATACATGTGATTTGAATCACATCCCTCTATTTGTGATTTTCTATCTTCAGTTTAAAATTTCTCGAAAACTATCACTCGTAGGGCAAAAATGCATAGAACTGAAAATATGTATTTTGACGAGGTTTATAATTTTTGTCTAAAACATTTTCCAAAATTTTTTTATTTACTGAAATAAATGCAAAATACCATGATTTTTGTTTTTTATGGGTTTCACCATGAAAATCAAATTTACGGGTACGGCCACTATGATATTCGTAATCAGCGGATCAAAATACATAGTAAACATAATTTTAAGAAATTCTGAGGTAAGCGCTATTCGGAAGTTTATCCGAAAAAATTAGAAGATAAAGTTAACCTCGATTCCCGGGAAAAATTATCTGAAACAAAAATTAACTTCACATGATAAATTTTTCTGAAATATCGGTTAAAAAAATTTTATTTTTCCATGACAACACATATTATTTTGAATAATGTGAAGTTGTCTGAATAAAAATGTATTCCTCTAGAAAATTATCTGCAACAAATATCATCCTTAGTTTTTTCTGCGTTAAGAATAAACAAAACATTTCTTTGTCCCAAAAAAAGATTTATAAAAATTTACTGATTATTTCACTCGAACAACAAATTTTGTATCATTTAAATCAAAAAAACTTTTACTTTGATAAATATTTCCTTGCTGCAAACAAACATTTAAATTTTATATATGTGTCATTTAGTAGGACCATTTCTTTTCTTTTTCTCTGTATACAATTTTGGTTTTTAACGCAGTTTCAAAGTAGAAATACAAATACTAAGTTATGGCGTATTTATGCGGAAGGGATGATTTGTATCAGGATATTGTTAACAGCATGTTTCTGATTTGTCGCCTTATTCTTGCCTGGAACGAGGAAATGGCCATGGGAAGATTCTGCAAGGGATGGGACGCGATATCGGAGATCTTTCAAACCGTGCGAGCGCCGGCTGGTCGATCGTATCTAGGGATACCAATTACATCGGACTTTGATATCTAAATATACCTAAAGCGGAGAGATTGGTAACTCGAACAAACCGGCTGTAGTGCTTAGGTGTAGAGGAGACGAGTCACTGCGATAAATCTAACGAGGCGTTGCTTCAAGAGACGGGTTTCCTTCCAACCTCTATGGTGTCTCTCGATGTCTGTTACGCCCATCGTTGATTTATTTCCAGACGTGATAAACTGCCGGGCACCCACTATACGCACCTACCGCTTAGAACACCCAAAATATCCAAAAAAAAATGAAGAACATGCATTATACCATTATGTGTCGGTACCACATGACACGTCCCTTGGTTCAATTTCTGCATCGGGAAAGATTTCAAAAATTGAGTAAAAAATGCGATACCATTCTCGAAATAATTTGGAGCTTCTTCTCGTAATTGTTGGGATGATTAGAGTAATTTTTGGTGGGAGAGATTTGGACCCCTGACATGTAGAAATATAAGATTTGAGACGCGTGACCAACTATAACTCGGTTTCTTTTTTTATTCGCGAATCCGAAATTGAAATGCGGCGAGTGTCGATGACTTCCTAGGCTGTTCGTAACAAACCAAGCGAATTGTCTGCTCACCCTCGACCAAATGCGCGTCACTCTCGTCGACCGCGATATAACCTAATACAATTATTTTCGATGCACAAGGGTCGCTGTTCCCCCAGGAAAAGATGAGGGGTCGCAAACTAACGGAATATAAGGGATGTCGTACTGCGAGGTCCTTCCATTCGCCACTTTGCGTATTCCGTGGTTTGCCTGTGGCAAGAAGGGGACCACAACTCGACAGCGATAAACCGCATGTGGGCTTGATATTGTTTTTTACGCATCTCACGTCACCGTTTAGTAAAAGTGTCACTCAAATTAATTCATTTTCCAGTGGCAGGAAGTCTGACAATGTATGTCACAAGTTCATAAATCTTGAAACTTTTTCCTTAACTTAAAGGAACCATTTAGGAAACTTAGCCTATCAGTAATGATGGAGTTTGGTAAATGATAAGTCCTATTTTTTTCTGATTAGTCCAGAACCAGGACTTATCATTAGCCTGTCAATATTACTCACAGGTTGCATAGTGCATGTTTCAAACTTTGCATTGGACTCACCTGTAACAGAGAAAAAAAATGAAATTAATATTTGTCATATATGTAGAGGATGACTACAATAAATTTATAGTTAATGCTATTAATTAAGACCCTTTTAATTAACAGAGAATCTTATCAGAAATACTTAAATCGATATCATTAAATTCTTGATTTAGGTTTACAATATATATATATAAGATCTTATATATAAGATCTTATATATCTTATATATCATATATCTTATATATCTTATATATAAGATACATCTTATATATATAAGATGGTCATTATTCAATGTTACCATAATAACTAGTAAAAATAATTTTTTTTGTCGGACAAGAAAAAGCTCTTCAGAAATTATCATTAATTAGGGGTTAAACTGCCTGAGCTCGCGATAGTTAATCATCATAACTAAAAATTAATAATGCGGTTCTGAAAATATTTATAAATACCACGAAGAATATAAATTATAAATATTGTGTTATAAATTTATAAATTTTATAATATGAATTTATAAGTTTTATATTATAAATTTATAAATTTTATATTATAAATTTATAAGTTTTTATATTATAAATGTATAAATTTTATATTATAAATTTATAAATTTTATATTATAAATTTATAAGTTTTATATTGTAAATGTATAAATTTTATATTATAAATTTATAAATTTTATATTATAAATTTATAAATTTTATATTATAAATTTACAAATTTTATATTATAAATTTATAAATTTTATATTATAAGTTTATAAATTTTATATTCTAAATTTATAAATTTTATAGCATAATTTAAGTAAATTTTATAGCGCTGAGAATATTTAATAAAATAGTGATACCCACATAAGTTTGCTCTCCCTTAACTGGCGTATAAAATATATGGCAAAAATAATCTAATAAAAGTAAGTAGCACCCATTTCCGTTCACAGAGATCCTATTTAAAACTTGATCATCCAGAGGTGTCAGAAACGATCGGCATAAAATCGCTGTGAATTCCCGATCTGAGTGGATTCATTAAATCGCCTGTCCGATCGATTACCGAGCAACGTATTTAATTGTAGCCGCAGGTGTCCGCTGCTTGATTTCCTTATCGATATTCTAGGTCGATATGCAGCAATAAAGTCGTGTGAAAAATTAAACTGTCGCCAGTTTCCTAAATGCCGAGATTAAAATCTAAAAAAAAGGCATTTCCTCTGAAGAAATAAATTATGTTCCTCTTAAGAAATAAAATATGTTGATTTAATATCTATACGGGGAGTTCATTAAATCAATTGACAATCACCGAATAAATAGTGTTATAAAAAAATGTGTCTTAATATAAATAATTCCCGGATTTTAGATGGCGCGTGTTGATATATATTTTTTTAGCGCATTTTCTCAGGCATGTCATATTTTATTACCGAGACGTTTCTTGATTGACTTGTATTATTGACATGTATATTGCATATTCAAGTAATATCAGGCTTCAAATTACTAGTATTAAATGTTATTAGTATTTCACAATACTCTCACATTATCTCTATAATTTCTTTAATTAGATACTGCTTATAATTACCACATCTTTGTGTCAGGTAAAAAAGAATTATTGAATCTAGCAGTGTTATAGAAATATCTTGTATTTTCCATCTTATTGAAGTTTTCTGCTTTAACATTTGTATTCATCATTGTGACTTGGATTAAAAGTTCTTTTATTAATTTGTTTCTTCTCTTACTTAGACTTCCTGTAGTTAAGGAGTCAATGTGCTTGCATTAGTGTATATTGTGGTTTGCCGACTCATACATTCTATCAAGGCGTCCACAATTATAAATAAATTTTTACGAGGCATGCACCCGATATATCTCGCGCGTTTTTATCACTATTTGCGGTAATACATGCCATTAACGTCAAGGTTCGTGCGCTGCGGTATTGCCGGCCATGCAATCCTAAGTCCTACTTCAAGGGGATTTGCGCTTTGTTAGGCCCCTGATGGAAGGCCCGTAAATTTCAACGATAAAAATTATTTCACAATGATAATTAATTTGAATAAATATACAAAAGAGATTTAATGAATTGAGCTTTAAATCATATTTAAAAATCAGGGATCCAAACGAAATTTTCCAATTATTCCTACAAATTTAAAATAGTTTGGCTAAATATTCAGCTAAGTATGAGAAAGTGCTGCTATATTATAGAACCACAGATTCAGTAGTTTTACAATATATCAGTGCTTCCTCGTATTCAGCTGAATATTTCGGCAACTTATTTTGAATTTAGAGAAATAATTGGAAAATATCGAAAAATCACCCTTAATTTCGTTCGGATCCCTGTAAAAAATTTATATATCTCCTTATCTAAATCTTCTCTTGAAATGATAATACATAATATTGGTCCAAAAATGCACTGGAAAACTTGCCCTTCGAATTTTCATGCTCTCTCTTCCCAAATTTGTTCGAATCCACAAAAAAAATAAATGCGTTCTTTAAAAAAAAATGATATTTAAAGGTTCCACAAGCCCCATGAAGTTAAAAACGTATTTTCCATAAGAAAAAAAGACGTTTTTGTAAATTTTATTCCGAATCGTCAATATTAGGTGAATTGAGTTAAAACTGAACATTTCTCTTTACAATTAACCATGGAATACGAGTCAAAAATTACTTTTGAAATATCACTCCCAAAAATGTGTTTTATAGGGTCACAAAAACTCCATAAGTAAAAAATTGGGTTTTGCGAATTTTTAGCGCTAAATATGATTTTTTGCGGTTTTTTAATAAAGATTGTTTCTAATACATAAAATATTACTTTCTTCTGATAATTAGATGTTTTCATAAATTGTTCAAACGATTTATTATTGTTTATAGCAATTTTCTCTTACAATAGAGTTAGAATGTCGCGGTTTTTTTAGAGTTTTTTAACTTGTTTTCAACTTTTCAGTTACAGCGAGGCAATAATCAATTAAAGTGAATAGAAATAATTGTTTAAACAAATTATTATTAATTATAACAATATTCTATCTATTATTTGTTCATAACTAGAAAATCAAAGCAAAACTGAAGATTTCAGAAAAAACGCAGCTTTCTAGCATTACTCTAAGAGAACATAGTTATAAACGATAATCAATCGTTTAAATAATTATATTTGTTAACTTGCATTAATTATTACCCCACTAAGTGAAAAGTGGACAAAAAGTTAAAAAGTTCAGAAAAAATTGCAATTATCTAGCATTACTGTAGGGGAAGATAGTTATAAATAATAATAATTTGTTTAAACAATTATGTTTGTTAAATTTCATTAATTATTAACTCACTCTAAGCGAAAAGTGGTTAAAAAGTTGAATATTTCAGAAAGAACCGCAACTTTCTAACATTATTCTAAGAGAATGTTATTATGATTAAAAATAAATTGATTAAACAATTATGGTAAACTTGCATTAATTATCACCTCACTAAGTAAAAAGCGGACAAAAAGTTAAAAATTTCAGAACAAGCCGCAACTATCTAGTATTAATATAGGAGAGGATAGTTATAAACAAATATAATTTGTTTAAACAATTATGTTTGTTAAATTGCATTAATTATTAACTCACTCTAAGCGAAAAGTGGGCAAAAAGTTGAATATTTTAGAAAAAAACGCATCTTTATAGCATTATTCAAAGAGAATATTATTAAAAATCATAATAAATTTTTTAAACAATTATATTTGCTAATTTAAAATAATTATTACCTTACTTTTGTTGAAAAGTGGACAAAAAGTGGAAAACTTTATAAAAAACCGCAACTTTCTAGCATTATTCTAAGAGAATATTGTTATAAATAATAATAAAATGATTAAAAAATATTTATGTTAACTTTAATTGATAATTGCCTCGCTCTGACTGAAGAGTTGAAAACAAGTTGGAAAATTCGGAAAAAACGACTTTCTAGCTCTATTCTATGAGAAAATTGCTATGAACAATAATAAATTGTTTAAACAATTTATGTAAACATGTAGTTATTAGTAGAAAATCATATTTTATGTATTGGAAACATTTTGTACTAAAAAATTGCAAAAAAATCATAATTAGCACCAAAAACTCACAATATGCCCCGATGAGTTCAAATGAATTCAGGTGGTTTTAAGTGTTTTCACGTGAATTGACATGACTTCAGATTTTTCAGAAGAATTCAAGTGACTTCAAATAAATTCAGGCGATTTCAAGTGAATTCACGTGACTTCAAGTGAATTCACATGAATTAAAATGACTTCTGATATTTCAGGAGATTTCGAGAGAATTTAAGTGACTTCAAGGGACTTCAGATATTTCAAGAGACTTCAGGAGATTTCATTATAAGTGAACACCTGACTTCGCGATTTGTCAACCCCTTCCAAAAAACAAAAAACCCGCAAAACCCAATTTTTTACTTATAGAGGTTTTTTGAGACCCTATAATACAGACTTGTGGTGGTGATATTTAAAAAGTAATTTTTGTTTTGCATTCTGTGGCTAATTGTCAAGAGAAATGTTCAGTTTTAACTCGATTTACCTAATATTAACGATTCTGAATAAAATTTACAAAAACTTCTTTTTTTCTTATGGGAAATACGGGTTAAACTTCATAAGGCTTGCGGAACTTCTAAATATCATTTTTTTTTCAAAAAAAACACATTCATTTTTTTGTGGATTCGAACAAATTTTTCGGGTGAGAGCATGAAAATTCGAAAGAAAGATCTGGACCATCCTATTGTATATCTATTACGCAATATTTCCTTGTAGTTCCGCAATATTCTTTTATGAAAAACAAATTTATAAACTTTATATCACTCTAAAAATATGTGTGGTCTTGATAAGTAAGTAGATCTCTATTTTCTATAAGAAATGCACCTCTTTATGGGGCAAAGTCCCGCAGAAATAAGCCAAGCGTGTTGCGGTTCTCGCGGTAGGATGAAGACATGAACGCGGTTGCCGGAAGTTAGAAGATAGCTTGCAATCTTGAGGAAGAAGTGGCACCCTGGGTAGAAAGAAGTGGTCCGAATCTCGACATTCTTTTCTACTGGAAACCCTCTCGTGAGAAAGTTGGAAAAACTTGTCCATAATCCACTAACCCCACCTTGGAATCCAGAACCGATTTTATTGGCACCAGAGTTGACTAGAGTACTAATCTCACAAAAATATCTGCTCAGATTCCCATATATAATATTTACTGTTAGAGTTGACAATAATCTGTACTTAGGAATGCGAAGTAAATCGCAATCTCATCAATTTTCCAAAACTGAATTACTCTATTGCGAAAGAATATGACTGAGAAAATAAAACTAAGAGCGATAAAAGCAAGGGGTCCTGGGCCATATTCCGCTTTCGCGTCGTTAGGCAGCAAAAAATAATAAATCACCTCTAGTTTTGCCCTAGGTACTTCGGAGAAGATAAATTTAATAACTTAACTACCGCGAGATTCACCTTCCCCCTCTTTGAAAACCTGTATCTCAGGAACGAGAACTGAGTTATTGTGTCTCTCCAGTAGGAAAAATGTGCTTTCTTTTTTCTCTTGAAAATAAAGCTAAAAATCGAAAAACTGCTTCTTGCGAGACGAGTCATGGGTCTGAGGAGAAAGGACCTTTTTGGCCAACTGAAATACGGTGACGTCGATTGGTTATACTGCGGATTAAAAAAACTCTTGGGAATAAAAAAGTGTAAAGTCCGGGATACAGTCGCACGCTCCTAAATCCGCGCATTTGAAGCGCGTGCGTTTTACATTGACCGCGGTGCCTACTTACCGGCCGTGAAATATGAAATTAAATTCATTAGGCTCGCGGGTTATAATAAATCGAACGATTGTGCCGGCCAAGGCACCGGGCTTATAACTCAGACGGGCTGAATGGAAAATGATGAGAAATGTCTCTCATTGAACGGTGGGGGGTCGCACAGTGCGGATGGTGTGGGAGCCAGTTATCGCACGATCTCGAACTCCTTGGTCTGCTGAGAAGGAAAGAGGAAGGTAGAAGGAGAAAGTGCGTGTACGTACACCTTCGGAAAAAGAAAAAGGAACCAGAATGGAATGGGGAGTCAGAATCGTACGCGCGAGCCATAAACACCCGCATAACGACCACCGAGTCGAACCTTCATCCCTTTCAAACCTGACAATTTTCCAACTCTGAATTGGAATTGAAAATCTTTCCTACCTTTTTTACATGAATTTCACCTTTAACTTGAACAGGAAATTTATCTAAGAATGTAGGACTCATTTTGACCTTTATATTTAAAATATATTTTAATTTTACACTTTTACACAAAGAATTTACACTTCTTAATGGACCATTTTCTGCATATAAAGATTATAATTCTTTGTAAAAAAGGGCTCAAGCACGAAATGCAAATTACCTAACTTTTTTTCACTTTCCGACTCTTTAGAAATAAAGAGCCTAGCCGGATAGGCTAGGCCCTTTATTTATTTAAGCTAAGCAGACAAAATCTGCCCCCGCACGTATTGTGTCCAAATTACTATAATAGGTTCGTATTCATGTGAGATAAAATTTCACCAAAGTATAATCTTGAAATTGAATTTTTGTAGGAGTTATGGAGGGGAAAAGAAAAATCAAAATAGTTGCTTTTCTCGAAAACTGATGAACTGATTTTCAAGAAAAAAATATGTTATAGATACTAATAATTCTACTTTTAGAAAAAATTTTAAAAAAGTTCTGACAAAATTTACAGGGAAAAAAAATTTTTGGAATTTTTCAAACAAATTTTTTGAGATTATCTTCTAGAGTAATACCTACTGTATTTTGCAGATATATTCCTTAGAATATCCTTTATAATATATATATTTTTGGTGAATTTTTCAGAGTGGTGCAACAATGTGAAAATAGTATATTATGCGACATGTGCGTAAAATGCGGTTTTACACACGGTCATAAGCCGTTTTACGAACTAATATGGGTGTTAGAAACGCATTTTACGAACACTGTGTCAAAAAAATTACAAATCACACACGCAACATTGCGCCATCTTACGGTGTGGCCCAGAAACCACCGCTAAGGATAGTTTTGGGCCACCCTTAGGGTGGCTCAAAAAAATTAAATTTTTGTTTTCTTGTCTCATCCCTCTATTTTCTTTCAATTGGCGTAAAAATTATTGCGCAATTTTTTATAAATTTAAAAAAATGTTCAACCCATTGTTCAAGGCCCTTAAATGCTAAAAAGTGATAATAATTTTTTTGTGGTAAAAATTGAAAGGACCTACGTAAAAGCAATAATTATCACAAAATAATAGTAGGTATCACTAAAAATAATTTTACCCCAATTTTATTCAGAAACTATCCATAAAAATAAAAAAATCCGCCACCTATAGGGGGTTGAAAATTTATAATGTGCTTTTTTTAAGTACCTTACATATTTTTGGCCTTCAATGATTAAAAATAACCTTGTGAAAGTTAAAATGTGTACCAGTGATAAAAAATTACCCTCTAAATTTTTAAAAACTACAGGCTAGAACAATATTTTGCTTCTTTCACAGTTCTTTACGTAATTTCTCATGAGGAAAGTACTAAGATGACTTCAGAAATGTTGTTTAAATATTTTATAGTTTTTTAAAAATAATTTAGACAATTTGAGTTACATTTTTGGGCTTTTAAACCACCCTTAATAAAAAAATTGTAAAATACCGTCTTTTTGCGAACAGTGCGTAAATTTTCTACTAAGATGTCAGAAATTGAGGCTAGGGCTTATTAAAAAGTAATAACACCTTATGCAAACTATGATACTACCCTTAGAAGGCAATTACTACCCCCCGTAAAGAATAGAAAATAATTTTTAGACAAAACTCTTATGCTACATATTTAAGTTTTTAAATAAATCTATAAGACATCTTAGAATTTGAAAATGCTTTATTTAACAGCATCGCCTTTGAAAATTTAAAAAGCACTCCTTGACGCGGTTTCAAACAAAAATTTGATTTTTTATACGTAAATATGTGTTTCTTATGTGTAAAAGCGAAATCAACAAAATGTAATTGAAAAATTATTTTTTAGTTCTAAGATGTCTTATAGATTTATTTTAAAACCTAAATATGAAGAACTGCGTCTAAAAAAAAGAAGCAGAATATAACTTTCTATTCTTTACAGGGAGTAGTAATTGCCTTCTCAGGGTAGTATCATAGTTTGCATGAGGTGTTATTACTTTTTAATAAGTCCCAGCCTCAATTTCGGACATCTTCATTGAACAGTTACACAATTTTCGCAAAAAGACGGTATTTTACAAGTTTTCTTATTAAAAGTGGTTTAAAAGCCCAAAAATGTAAGTCAATTTGTCTAAATTGTTTTTAGAAAACTATGAAATATTTAAACAATATTTCTGAAGTCATCATAGTATTTTTCTCAGGAGAAATTATGTAAAGAACTGTGAAAGAAGCAAAATATCGTTCTACTGGGTAGTTTTTAAAAGGTTAAAGGTTAGTTTTTTAACACGAGCACACATTTTAACTTTTACAAGGTTATTTTCAATCATTCAAGGCCTAAAATATGTAAGGTACCTGAAAAAAGCACATTATAAATTTTCAACCCTCTATAGAGGGTGGTTTTTTCATTTTTATGGATAGTTTCGGAATAAAATTGGGCTACAATTATTTTCAGTGATGCGTACTATTATTTTATTGTCATAATTGTTGCTTTTAGGTAAGTCCTTTTCAATTTTTACGCACAAAAAAATGAATAACACCTTTTAAAGTTCAAAGGCCTTAGACCAAGGGTTAAACATTTTTTTAATTTATAAAAAATTGCACAATTATTTTTACACCAATTGAAAGAAAATGGAGGTGAGACAAGAAAAAAAAATTTAATTTCTTTGGGCCACCCTAGTGCACAGTTGCACGCTGTAAGACGGCGCAATGTTGCGTCTGCGATTTGTAATTTTTTCACATTGTTGCACCACTCCGAAAACTTCACCAAAAATATATATATTATAGAAGAAATTCTAAGGAATATTTCTGCAAAATATGGTAGATTTCACTCTAGAGCATAACCTCGAAAAAATTTTTTGAAAAATTCCAAAAATTTTTTTCCCTGTAATTTTGGTCAGAATTTTTTAAAGCGTCATCAAAAATGAGTAACATTTTATGAGTATATTCAATTCTTGACATTACTACTAACTGTGATACTACCTTTATCTGCTTTGTTACCAGAATCTCAGGGCTGTTTTTTAGAAAAAATTTTGTCCACTTATACCCTTCATTCAAGGTCTTGTCTACCACAGATTGAGGCCCATTCTTGTTTAAAAATTCATTAGATAGGCAGAACAATTTCGACCTAAGCTCATCAACTTTATCTTCAGGAATCATTTTCATATTAGTTTCTACATCTTCTAAAATTTTCAAAAACTGCTCAAATTTTTTTTCACTAAATACATTACTGAAACCTTCACCTAGTTTCAAAATGTTTTTTACTGCTTATAGAATTTCAACAACAGAGACATTAAGCCCCAGACTTTGGTACTGCTTACAAAATTCAGTTTTCCATCATGAACGGTTCTTAGTCGTCCAAAAAAATATATTTTAAATTATATTTTAGGGAGGTACGAATAAGTGCTTACTGTCTTAAAGGGTGAATTGTAATTCATATTGGCATTTAAGCCTCGCGGCTTTCTTTTAGAATAAAAACTCTTGAAAGTGGCATAATGTCTTTATTTTTGCCAGTTTTTTTCATCACCACGGGGGCGTCTTGCGGTATATTTTTCAGCAACAGGCGCAAGCGACTGGGCGGTCATTGCGGGTCTCAGCTGGGGGCCGGGTATTAATAATCAGCTAATTATGCTTGACGCGTCGATTATGGTCGAGCAGGTGTCTACGAGTTTATATACGACACTTTCTCGCCATATTACCGAGTCGCCATTTTAGCTTTCAGGATAAGCCTGACAACATTTACAATTCCCATTTTTCATAAACTATTATAGATTCTGTCAGTGCTATTGATAATATATTTTCTACACTATTTTAAATCTGCTTTAAACCCATTTCTTTTAAATCACCAATTCTGACAAATTGTTTTTTTTTAAATGGATAAGGAATATAACAACCAAGTTATTTCAATTAGAAACATTTTTTATTTGGCCATACGATCATGGAACGAATTCTAATGAGAATTCTAAAACGAATTCTGATGAGGGATATATTGGCAAGGCAATCGTTGAGGAAGTGTAGTTTTTATCTGCAATAATGGGATTTAGTCGACGCGGTATCTACACACGATTATGCTTAGGAAGAAAGCGTGTTTTAATCTCGCCACTAGAAGCGCTTAGGCGACGCTTGTTTCGTATCGGACCTCACCTACAGATCCGTGCTACATTATGCTAATGCCTCGTCAATTGTGATTTTCATTCAATTTAAGCTCCATGTTGTGCGCTTGTTGAAAGATACGCAGATACGACCGGCAGTGGTTGTCATTCGCTATTGCTATGACTGTAATCCAATAGCGATATATTCGAAACCTAATACTTTCAAGCTCAAGATATAACTTCAAATAGATTTCTCGGAAAATTGTTGATGCACTTCTACAATTACAGCAATATCGAGAAAAAGTGGAATTATCTTTCAAGCACTTAAGAATTAATTTCTAAGTGAAATAAAAACTAATTTCTTGGGCAATATTATGTACTTTATTTTGGTGAATTGTAGCGCAAGGTATCTCGACAATAATTGCAATAATTTTTGTTCGTTCAATTTAATGATATAGGTTTTTCGATAATTCTCCAGCAGATTTCAAGAGTCTCTAGTCTTCATTAATCTCACTCATGAGAATTGAAGAAAACCTTGACCTTTTTCTAAGACTTGGCTTTTAAAATTCAAGTATTCATAAGCCCAAGGTTGCTTCAAGACCTGGAAAACCTGGAAATGACGTGGAATTTTAAAAAAGTTGTGGAAAAGTCATGGAATTTTGAAAAAAATGACTGGAATTTTTTCAGCGGCATTTCCTTTAAAGTCTTCATAATTATTTTAGTTTTTGGCTGAGAAAATTGCAAAATAGGAATTGATTGAGAATTCAATAATTTCGATAATTCCAATAAAATTCAATAACTTCAATAAAATTCAATAATTTCAATAAAATTGTTAATTATTATTATTAATTTAATCACAGTTATAGCGGGATAGCTATATTCAGGGGATGGAAGAGTACCAGGAACACAGTACCAGAAAATGTCGGAAAATTAGTTTGCGACTAGTAAAATATGGAATTGAGATGACTAGAATTTATTCAAAATATACCGAGGAAACCTGAAAAATGTTTTTTTATAACTTTTGAGGAAAGAGGGTTTAGCTGAAGTTTCTGAATGCGGATCACTGGAGTTTAACTCCTTGCTCTTCCTCACGGCAAGACCCGTGTTATCAAGATATGCCATGGTGGTAGTCTCGTGTGGTGGTCCTGTGTGCCAGTGAATACATACAGCATAAGCCTCAGAGTTCTCAGAGAAGTAGCTTCGCTCGTGCTACGCCATGGGCTACGTAACATGCCGTAAGCGAAACCGGTATCGTCTTCGGGCAAAGCAACCTATGTAGTCACCGAATATTCGACCTCGCCAAAGAATTGGTAACTCAGGCACGAGCCCACGAGACAGAACGGAATACTTTACTTATCTTCACATCGTACCAAATATTCTTGGTCTGTTTTCTCAACTGTTGAAAAAATTTGAAACTTGAGAAGTATAAAATCAAATTTTATCTTCTTTATTGTATCTGGTAAGTGCAATAATACTAATAGTCCAGGCAGCACTTCGTAAAAAAGCATGATTTACCCGAATAGTTCCCAGACGCGATTTTTTTTAAATAGCTTCTTGACGGGGTCCTGAATGACCTCTAAAAATTTGTAGAACAGATCGATTGCCAAAGGGGGGGTTTTTTTTCTAAAGAATTTTCAAAATTCACGTTTGCGTGGATGGATCATTTCCATTGTGTTGTGCAAAAAAGTTCAAATTATAGAGAAAATGTACACAATTCTAAGAAAAACAAAAAAAAACCTATCTCTAATCGTAAAGGTAACGTCCTGCGTGGAAAAAATGACGAAGTAGTCAATGTAAAGTTTCCATCTTTATCATCCGAAATGGAAGAAATATATTTTCAAAAAACCCCTTTTACCGAATTTCGTCGAAAAATCACTACTTTTTATATAAACCTCATGAGTACAATCTGACCGAATGATTTTATGAAAAAATTTTCAACAGACGAGTGAAAATTCAAGAGTTTATCTTTAATTTGCGACAAAGGATAAAGTCCCAGCTCTAATAGGTCGGCAGTTATGACCTCTGAAAGTGGACTACTTTTGACTTATTTTTCAAGGCAATTTCCCCCTGCGACCCTGCGAAGTTTTCTCGAAACAGGGCGTTCCATGGGAAAAGTACGATACTGATGCCAGAAGATAAAATGAAGTAAACAAAATTCTACGTAAAAAAGGGCCTTTTAGTCCTTTTAGTTTGTAATTTATGATCTTTCAAAAAGTCCCGATATTTTTTGCATTTTTTTCTAAAATCAGAAAAATTGTGTTTTGAAAATATCTCGTTTTCTGTTGATATTCCGATGAAAGGTCGAGGAAAAAATTAAAGTAGACTCAATTCTGCGTAAAATGGGATAAAATAGACCCCATATCCAATGAAATATTATCAACGATAAAATAAAGTGTCCTATCCTTAATAGGTATCAAGTTATAACCCTGGATAGTGGACCCCTTTTGCATATAATCACCTGAGTGTACCATACGGGACAAGTGCAGCCATATTTGAACATTTCTATGTAAATTAAGGGGCTATTCTGGTACTAATGAATATTTTTTGAAGAAGTTTCATTTTACATTACAAATAATTTTTGAATGTCAATATTTTTACTTTAAAAGTAGAGATATTAAACTTATAAAAAATTTTTTATTGCTTTTTGATGATTTCTTTCATTGAAATGGCTGTCTAAAGTTTGCCCTGTTTTTTTGTGGTTGTCATGATTTAAAAAAAAAACTATTACATTTGTTGGTGCTTTGCATGGGCTTCAGGGTCGAAAATTTAAAAAAACTGTGTTTTTTAATTTTCGACCCTAAAGCCCATGCAAAGTACCAACAGACTTTATAACCAGAGGGTCAATAGAAATCAACAAGATGAATTTCAAAAAACTATTACACTGATCAAGCTGAAATTTTAAATCTCTAATTTTAATTTTAATTCTCTAAATATGAATTAGTAGTTTTCTACTAATAAAATAGTGCCGAATCGTTTACCAATTGCTTTAGTAAGCATTTCTACTAATTTTTAGTAGAAAACTACTAATTCACGTATTAAGGGTTACTAATTCGGCACTATTTCACTAGTAGAAAACTACTAATTCAGATTTAGAGAGTATACATGTATGGTTTGAATGAAGCAGTAAAAAATAAGTATGAAAAAGCAATGAACAATAAAGTATGAAGCAGAATTATAATTATGCATTAATATTTAAACGTATTTTTAAACAATTCAAGTTGCAAAAAAATGTTCGTAAAATTCAAAAGTCCCGCATTTTTTTTTGTTCAAGTGTGTTTGATCATGGTTCATGCGATAGCGAATATCCTGCTTTTTAATAATCCGTATAAATTTTTACTTTTGGATAATCCAATGTCAAGTTATCATGCAAACCACGGAAACAGACAGCAAACTTCAGGCGGCCATTTCAATGAAGAAAATCATCAAAAAACAATTAGGAAATTTTTTTTATAAGTTTAATATCTCTTCTTTTAGGTGTAAAAATATTGACATTCAAAAATTATTTGTCATGTAAAATAAAAATTCTTTAAAAAATGTTCATTAATACCAGAGTAGCCCCATGATTAGCACTAATTGAAAGTAAATAATATATACTTTTATATTGATAAGCAATTAATTGTTTATAACAAAATCACTTAAACACCTGTTTTTAGTACTTTTTTACTGTTTGTCAGTACTTTTGCGGCAAAAAAGTTATTATAATTTATTATAAATATGTAATGTGCCTTTTGTTATTAATAAACAATTCATTGTTTATAACAAAGTTATTTAAACACCTGTTTTTAGTACTTTTTAAACTTTTAACCGTTTTTGAGTTTATGGGGTAAAAAAGTTATTATAATATATTGTAAATCTACAAATATGCCTTTTCTTATTATTAAACAAGTAGCAATATCATAAAAAATCATGTTTTTTGTATTTTTCACCCTTTTTTCCGTACCTTTGTGGTAAAAAAGTTATCCAATTTTGTAATGAATATCGAATATGCTTCATATTAATAATAAACTAGTTATTGGTTATAACAAAATATTTTTCTCAACAACTTCTCTACATTTTATTATACAATTATCATACAAATACTTGTAATTCGTCCTGAATGTTGCAAAATGTATTGAATAATATTTTGTTGTAATTAATACTTCAGTAATTAATTAACTAGTTAATTAATTATTTACTGAAGTAATTAGTACTTCACTAATTATTTAACTAATTAATTACTTAAGTACTAATTACAACAAAATATTATTCAATACATTCAGGACGAATTACAAGTGTCTGTAGGTTAATTGTATAATAAAATGTAGAGAATCTGTTTAAAAAATATTTTGTTATAAACAATGACTATTTATTATTAACATAAGACATATTCGATATTTATTATAAATTAGTATAACTTTTTTGCCACAAAAGTACTGAAAAATTGATGAAAAGTACAAAAAACATGTTTTTTATGATATTTTTATAAAAAATTACTTATAAAAATTATAATTATAATTATTAGTAAGAAAATCGATATTGTAGATTTATAATATATTATACCATCAAGCAGGGCAACTTCGGACACGTGGGGTTAATTCGGCCAGCCCTAAATTTAAACTTTAAATTACTGAAAACGATTCCAACTGGAATTTGGAATCAGGTTAGGCTTTAACTAGTTCTAGATTCTGGTTAAAACTACCTTGAGTAATTTAAACGACTAATTTAGGGCGGTCCGAAATTACCCCACTTGTCCGAAATTGCTCTGTTTGACGGTAATAACTTTTTTGCCTCATAAACTCAAAAACGGCCAAAAATTACCAAGAACAAGTGTTTAAATAATTTTGTTATTAAAAATTTATTGTTTATTAATAAAAAACGGCATATTACATATTTATAATAAATTATAATAACTTTTCTGCCACAAAAGTACTGAAAAACCAGAAAAACGGTAAAAAAGTACTAAAAACAGGTGTCTAAATGATTTTGTTATAAACAATTAATTGTTTATCAATAAAAAAGTATGTTTAATTTACTTGCAATAATCTGCTATAATCTGCAATAAACTGCTAATCACTTAATTTGCATAAAAATGTTCAAATATGGGCGTACTTGCTCCGTATGGTACACTCGGGTGATTATATGCAAAAAGGATCAACTTTCCAGGGTCATCACTTGTGACCTACTAGGACTAGGACACTTTATTTTATTATATTTTACGCAGAATTGAGTTTACTTTAATTTCTTTCATCGAAGGATCAACAGGAAACGAGGTTTTTTTCAAAAAACACAATTTTTCTTATATTAGTACAAAAATGCAAAAAAAAACAGGACTTTTTGAAAGACCACAAACACAAACTAATAGGACTAGAAGGCCCTTTTTTAAGTGTCATAACTGCCGACTTATTAGAGTTTGGACTTTGTCCTTTATAGAAAATTAAAGATAAACACTTGAATTTTCACTCGTCTGTTGGAACATTTCTTCATAAAATCATTCGGTCAGATGATACACATAAGGTTTATATAAAAAGTAGTGATTTTTCGACGGAATTCGGAAAAAAGGGTTTTTTTGAAATTATATTTCTTCCATACCGGATGGTAAGGATGGAAACTTTACATTGACTATTTCGTCATTTTTTCCACGAGAGACATTACCCTTACTATTAGAGAACATTGACTACTTCGTCATTTTTTCCACCTATTAGAGATAGAAGGTTCTTTTATTTTTGTTTTTCTTAGAATTGTGTACACATTCTTTTTTAATTGGAACTTTTTTGTGTACAATGCAATGGAAATGGTCCGTCCACGCAAACGTGGATTTTAAAAATTGTTTAAAAAAAAAACCCTTTGGCAATCGATTTATTCTACAAATTAGAGGTCATTCAGGACCCCGTTAAGAAGCTAATAAAAAAAATCGCGTCTGGGAATTATTCGAGAAAAAAACTACCAGCTGCCTGGACTATAATAGAAAAACACATAGGAATAAAATAAGTAAGAAAACAAAAGTGTCGTGAGATTTAAGTAGATTCAGAAGCAGGTCTTTTTTTCAAAATGATCTGTACCAATTGGACACGAGCAATCGGACCTGCTGTCATCCATATCGCTAGGATCTCGCCAGGCTCGTTTCGTTTCGTTATGCATGTATCGGCGGCGAGCAAACATCAAGAAACAGGCGTACGGAAGTCCTGTATAATGTCTAAGACACATCGTGTAAGAGCGTTTAAGAGGCTGATCGGTGGCAGGATCGACGGTGTTTGACAACTAACGAGGAAAAATGTCTGGGACGTCCGGCATATGCGTATTTACTGGCATATATTTTTACGTCTGTGGTACGCAAACGGAAACGACTTTCTGCTTTCTGTATCTAATATATACTAGCGCCAGCCTCGATCTCCAGATTTCTATGCATCGAAATCCCTGAATCTGTGCCTCTCTCTTCTTCACTATCTCTCTTGACATCAGTGAAGAGAGAGCACAAGAACGAGATTTATGGTTGCCATGCGTCCGAGTGTCGTTAAACGAGTGTCGACCTGAATGGAGTAAATGGACTGTGATTTGTACTTTGGCATGCTGTGTAATGCGTCGACACTGGACGCTTTAGATGGCTCTTCAAAGAAGAATGGACCATGTTTTGGGCACATCTTGTGCGTGAAAAAATAATGACCACAGAAGTGTCTGCTTTGATGGGCGTGTTTGCAAGATGTTCGCAAAACAGCTGTCGTATAAAATTTTTCATAATTTTAAGCTACACTGTAAAAAGTTGGGTTTCTTTACCAAACAGACAAAAATCATAAACGTCTTGCTTCCTGGTTAGGTTTATAAACAAACATTTTGCAATGTGATATTTAAAATAGACGTTCACAAACCTAATCGAAAGGATTAGGTTTTTCACAAACCTAATAGAAAAAAAAACCTAATTGAAAGGATTAGGTTTTCACAAACCTAATCGATAGGAAGAATTTTCTTTGAAGTTTGGTAAATTAACAGATGACATCCGAAATGCAGATACGGTGATTGAATTTGGGACGGCCGGCAGTACTATTTGACTCTCTTTTCGTTTTGAATTCAGAAACAGAGTTTAAGAACACAGTAAAACGCCGATCCTCAAATCTACACCACTTTTGCTGTTGTTTCTAAGTGCAACAAATTTGAGAGCATCGTTCTCAAAATGAGAATGAAGTGATAAAGTGTAAACTTGAGACTGTTTTTTTTTAAATTTGAGAATCGTAGGATGAATGAGAATGAATCAAAATGAGAATGAAGTGATAAAGTGTAAACTTGAGATTGTTTTTTTTTTTATTTTGAGAATCGCTGGATGACAGTTCGAATCAAAATCGAACTGTCATCCAGCTGTGAAAACAATTTCGTTCCTAGCTGTTTCCACCAAATGGATGACAATTGATAATTGTCAATTGACTTTATCTTTGTATTTTAATTTATACCAGGTATGTCGTTTTTCCTATTGACCTTACGCTTTTTCTGTTATCAATTCTTATTCTTAGTCATATAAATTTAAAAACAAGGGTCTCCTTTTTACGAGACAACCTTTATTCTACTTATTTTATTCTTGAGTTTTTTACTAAATATTGTCAACTTTTACCATCTATTACACAGGCACACAAAAAATAAAAGTGGCATGTGAGGTGAACTAGACCACCATACCTATATGTTTTTGTGGTCGCTGAATCCGAATCTGGTGTCAGATTTTCTCCATCACGTCAGGTTTGGATCCTCATCAGTCAAAAAAACATTTATTAAATCTGTGAAAAACATAAAAAGATGGTAGAAAAAATGTATAACAAAATAAAAAATAATAGATGACATTCATCATAAGAGATAATAATACTCCCGCTGACTTTGTCTTCGTATTTTAATTTATAGCAGGTATGTTGTTTTTTCTATTAAGCTTCCGCTTTTTTACTGTTAGCAATACTTCTTCCTCGTCATATAGATTTAAAATTGAGGGCCTCTTTTTTATGAGACAACATTTCTTCTACTTGAGTTTTTTACGAAATATTGTCAACTTTTATCATCTATTATTTTTTATTTTGTTACACATTTTTTCTACCTTCTTTGTATGTTTTTTATAGATATAATAAATGTTTTTTTACTGATGATGGTCCAAACAGTGACTGAAACGTTTCAAAAAGAATTATAACATCTTTTCTTTTGGCCTTCATTTCCGTGACTGGAAATGTCCAAATGTATTGGAAATTTTTTTTTCGAATTTTCATGCTCTCACCGTAAATTTTATTCAGAATCGTCAATATTAGGTGCATCGAGTTGAAATTGAACATTTCTCTTCACAGTTAGCCATAGAATACGAATCAATAATTACTTTTGAAATACTTTTGAAAATACTTTTGAAATGATATTTCAAAATTAATTATAACAAAATAACATAAGTATGTTTTATAGGGTCCCAAAGAAACCCCGTAAGTGAAAAATTGGGTTTTGCGAGTTTTTGGCGCTAATTATGATTTTTTGCGGTTTTCTAAAAACATAAATTGTTTCTCATACATGAAATATTACTCTCTACTGATCATTAGATGTTTACATAAATTGTTTAAACAATTTATTATTGTTTATAGCAATTTTCTCTTAGAATAATGCTAGAAATTTGCGTTCTTTTCTGAAATTTTCAACTTTTTGTCCAGTTTTCACTTAGAGTGGGGTAATGATTAATTCTAATTAACAAACATAATTGTTTAAACAATTTATTATTATTTTTAATAACATTCTCTTTGAATAATGCTAGAAAGTTGCAGTTTTTCTGAAATATTCAAATTTTTGTTCATTTTTCACTTAGTGAGGTAGTAATTAATACAAATTAACAAAAATAATTGTTTAAATAATTTATTATAAATTATAACAAATGGCAATAATGAAATCGTTGTCAATTTGTGCAAAATTTTGAGCGAGGAACCGATCGTCGGTCTTTGCAGATATGCGAAAGAATTCGAA
>JBAGKK010000416.1:431978-460151 GCA_037177015.1 Euceroptres primus | reverse complement strand
AGGGATTCATTTCGTATATGTAAATATCCATAAGGATGTACATGAGAGAAATAAATTATTATTATTATTATTATAAATTATAACAATATTCTCTTAGAATAATGCTAGAACTAGAAAATATCAGTTTTTTCTAAAATTTTCCACCTTTTGTCCACTTTTCAATTAGAGTGAGGTAATAATTATTTCAAGTTAACAAATATAATTGCCTAAACAATTTATTATTTTTTATAATATTCTCTTTGAATAATGATAGAAAGTTGCTGTTTTTTTCTGAAATATTCAACTTTTTGTCCACTTGTCGCTTAGAGTGAGTTAATAATTAATGCCATTTAACAAAAATAATTGTTTAAACAAATAATTATTATTTATAACTATATTCTTCTATAGTAATGCTAGAAAGTTGCGGTTTTTTTGTGAAATATTCAACTTTTTGTCCACTTTTCACTTAATGAGGTAATAGTTAATGCGAGGTAATTACATATTACAATCAAATAATTAATTGCTTATAACAATGTTGTAATCAATTAATTATTTCATTCAGGCCTTTTTAATCTCCACATGGGCGATTCTCTATACAAAGGGCACTTTTGGAAAAAGTAAAAAAAAAACAAATGTGTTCAAATCATTGTTTCTTGCAATAAATAGATGTATTAGCATCATTAAAAGAATATCTGAAAGTGGTCAGGCTTAAAATTTATTTAAAATGTTTCTAGGACTTTTTGAGGTCATGCATTATCTACTTTCGTGTAACTATGGTTCTTTTTTCCAGAGAATAAGAAAATGTTCTAGAATTTCATAAAAAAGGAATTAACAAGATTGGAAATTGTTACCTGGCACAAAAAAAGCAAAAGAATGTAAAACAAATTTGGATAATGGATAATTCTACTGATCAAAATAACAGTAAAATTAATAATATCATTGAAACGTAAGAAAAACAATTATGTCGCTTAGGCCTAAATAACAAAAAATAATAATTTACTTTTCATTTACTTAACATAATTCTACAACTATTAGTAAAAGGTATCTTATTTTCCTTCGGTTCAATGAATAAACATAAAATATAATAAATTTTTTTAGTTTTTGAATTTGTAAACAAATTCAATTATATAAATAAGAAATCAAAAATTCTTTCAACATTTATAATCACAGCTTTTAATTGTTGATTGCGAGTAAAGAATAAAATTTTTTAATTCTAAAGCGTCAATACATGTGATCTTTGTCAAGCGAACATGAAACTATGATGTCAGTAATCGCTTTTGCTTCTAAAGTTCCTTAAAATCGAAAATTTTTGGAAAATATGGAACGGGGCTCTTCTTAGGCAACTTTCCCCTATTATTTAAAAAATTATTGTTGTTGATGTTCATTTTTTATTTGATCATAATTAAAAAGTCGCAGCAAAACTGAAGATTGTAGAAAAAAGCGCAACTTTCTAACATTACTCTAAGAGAAGATAGTTATAAACAATAATCAATTTTTGAAATAATTATGTTTGATAACTTGCATTAATTATTACCTCACTAAGTGAAATGTTAAAAATTTCAGAAAAAACCGCAACTATCTAGCACTACTATGCTCTCTAAATTTGAATTAGTGAAAATTCGATCACTAATTTACTTTAGTGGAATATTTTACTAATTATTAGTCGTATTTCACTATTTTTTGAAGTAGTTTTAAACTTTTCACTAAAGTGAATTAGTGACCGACTTTCCACTAATTCAGATTTAGAGAGTGGGAGAAGATGGTTATAAATAATAATTTGTTTAAACAATTATTTTTGTTAAATTGCAATAATTATTAACTTACTCTAAGCCAAAAGCGAACAAAAAGTTGAATATTTCAGAAAAAATCGCAACTTTCTAGCATTATTCAAAGAAAATATGATTAAAAATAATAATAAATTGTTTAAACAATTATATTTGTTAATTTTAAATAATTAATACCTCACTCTAATTAAAAAGTGGACAAAAGGTGAAAAATTTTAGAAAAAGCCGCAACTTTCTAGAATTATTCGAAGAGAATATTGTTATAATTAATAATTAATTATTCAAACAATTACGTTTGTTAAATTAAATTAATATTCTTAATATTAATATTATTAATATTCACTCTAATTGAAAAGTGAATAAAAAGTGGAAAATTTTAGAAAAAACCGCATTTTTCTAGAGTTATTCTAAGAGAATATGGTTATAAATAATAATAAATTTTTAAAAAATTATTTCTGTTACCATTAACTGATTATTGCCTCGCTTTAACTGAAAAGTTGAAAACAAGTTGAAAAATTCGGAAAAAACCGCGACTTTCTAACTCTGTTAGAAACTGTTTAAACAATTTATTTAAACTTTTAATTATCAGTAGAAAGTAATATTTTATGTATTAGAAACAATTTGTACTAAAAAAATCTGCAAAAAAGTCATAATTAGCGCTAAAAACTCGCAAAACCCAATTTTTAACCTATAAGGTTTCTTTGTGACCATATAAAACAGACTTATGGGGTGATATTTAAAAAGTAATTGTTGATTTGTATTCTATGGCTAATTGTGAAGTTAAATGTTTAGTTTCAACTTGATTCACCTAGTATTGACGATTCTGAATAAAATTTACAAAAACGTCTTTTTTTCTTATGGGAAATACGTGTTAAACTTCATGGGGCTTGCCGAACCTCTAAATATCATTTTTTTAAAAAAGAAATGGCATTAATTTTTTTATTTCTTCCATATCAGATGGTAAGGATGGAAACTGTGTGAATTAGAACAAATTGGGGGGTGAGAGCATGAAAATTCGAAGGAAAAGAATTTAGACCACCCTAATGCACATTCAGTGCTACGGGACTCGCAAAATTCGAAAAACTGACTTCTTTCTATGGAGGGCTATGAATGAAGTTCATTTATTTATTCCTAGGGAGTTTCGTATGAAACGCAACCATATTCATGTTATATTTGGGAAATTGAAATTTGTCGAATTTTTATTTTGAGAATCTTGATAAATGAGTTGCAACAAAATTAACATCCGCGGCTTTCTGTGTAAAGTTTGAACATGAACATGCTCTTATTATAACTTGCATCCAACGAAAAATCCCTGATAACTTTAAAATGACTCGAAAATACTCACACGCACATTACCTAACATAAGATCGGAAATTCTATGGAGGGAAACAAATCAAAGGGGGAGAAGAGAGGCGTAAAATCAGCAGCTGTGCCAGTGTCATGTAGGCAGTAAATTTTGACCAGGGTCCACCTCCAAGTATCCTCGACTGAGGGCATTCGACAGATAAAGATCGTTCGCTCAAGGATATATGGTTTGTTGTCGATTGTGTATACACGCTTTGGCTGATTAGGCTCATTGTGGTGATTTGGGCGGGTTTCCGCTGGACGTCTGACCAGAGAAGCTCGTGCCGTCGGAAAAAGTTGGTCCAGGGTTCAAGGCCCGGTGTTGAATCTTGAATGCCGATAGACCGATAGAGAAGGAGAAATGGAAACGCTAGGGAAGAGAGTCTTGCGCATTTTCATCCAAGGACCGGGGGAGAAAACTGAAAAGCATTCGAAGGCCCTCATTGTCGTGTGAATGGGCCTTCAAGAGAAGGGCAAACACGCTTAACCTCCCGGTCTATTGTCGTATCCGGTTATCCGATTTAGCGCATACAGCCAGTGGAATGCTGCCAGATTCTGGACCCAAGAGGTACAACTAATGTCGCGTAATCCGACACGTACTTGTTCTACGTGAATATGTGACATTTCGCGCATACTTGTGTGCCAACAGTTTCTCAGGATAATAGTAAAAAACAATAATGTAAAAGAGTTTCTTGTGAATGTTTCATTTTTATTTTATACTATCTAAATTTGAATTAGTCAAAATTTTCACTGATTTTATTCAGTGACCAGTTTCTAGCTAATTCGTCAGTGAATTTTGACTGAATTTCAGTCAATTTCACTGTAATTCACTGACCCATTTTTAGCTAATTCATCAGTGAATTTTGACTGAATTACAGTGAAATTGACTGAAATTCAGTTAAAATTCACTGACGAATTAGCTAGAAATGGGTCACTGAATCAATTCAGTGAACATTTTGACTGATTCAGATTTAGAGAGTAAATATTGTATATCTGGGGATCATACTTTAGAATAAGTGATTAAAAAGTAAGATAGAACCCTCTTTTTTACATAACTGAATTTTCTTTAAAAAGCCAACTTTTCTTTCACGGACAGACTAACAATGTAATTTTTCTGGGTAATGGGTTGGGAAACTTTTCGTTTCTTTTGATTGTCGCGTGCCCGATAAAACTTCTCACTTACAGAAAATCTACCCCTTTGGTTCCACAATTCAGAAAGTTCGAACCCCTCTTTGCAGATGATTCTAGAAAGCAAACCAAGTTTAAAACTCACAAACGAAAGTTGCGGGACTGTAAAATCTGATTACACGAGAAAGCCCTTTTGCATTCGTCTCATATTTTGCCGAATACTTCGCAATTCGGCAAATTCGCAAATCCGCATACTTCGCAAGTCGAGAAATTCCACAATTGATCTTGAGAATCTTCTGAAACTTCAGAATCCTTGATTATGACGTCAATGTTCAAAGAATTCGGAAAATTAGAAAACAATCTACAATTCTGCGGATCAAAGCTTTGAAAAAATGTGTTTCGCATCAAAGAATGAAATTTTGAGACGCCTAACGGTAAACAAGAAACGACAGTTGGTTTCGATTATTTACGCGGCATTGTTGCGCCAATCGCGCAAATAACGACCATTGGCAAGCCATCTCGATGGAGCTTTAAGAAAGGCACGATGACGAGAGGAAAATAGAACAAGTTGGTGGCGGAGAAGGAGGAAAATCGGTCTTCGAGTTACGAAATGACAATGCTTCCGACACCGGGCAGTCACTTGAATAAATATCAATCATAAAAACGGCAGAAGGAAATATTATTTTCATACGTCTGCAAGCGTGCGACGACGACCGCAGCTGGACGACACAATGAGACGTAATCCAATAACGCCACCGTGTCCGCCCCGTGAAAGATCCGTCGATTTCAGATGAGAGATGAATGCTACCCGGGGACGGAGAAGAAGAGGCTTCCTTCAGAGATGCGTTTCCGATGAGTTTACCTGAGAAAAGGAAAATAATACTCCCCACGTGACTCGCGAATTTCTTCGATTACCGAGAGACTTTATTTTTGAATGCGGCACGCGAACCTATAATACAATATATACCTCTTCTCATATGGGACTTGGTAAGTTGATCTTCCTTTTTGAATTCTGAATTTAATGTCCATCGAAAGTGAATAATTGAGGGAAAATACTAAAAGGAAATTTAACTGTCGCGAGATTGTGAAAAAGATGACTCTGCAATATTTTATAGATAAATCGTGGCCTTAGGAATAGGAATAGATAAATCGTGGCCTTGCCGGAATTGAGATTTCAATATCAATAAATAATTTGAGTAATTCTGCACAAGTCAAATTAATTAATATTTCGGTATAGTTTGTTCAACATTAAAAAGTTGTAATTAAATTATTAAATTAAATAGGTTATGTAATAATTTATTAATTCAATTTAAATAAATATAAATTTAATTTTATATATAAATTTAATTTTAAATATAAATTGAACTTTAAATATCAATTTAATTTTACATATAAATTTAATTTCAAATATAAATTTAATTTTAAATATAAATTTAATTTTATATATAAATTTAATTTTAAATATAAATTTAACCATACCTACTTTTTATTTTTAAAAAACAATTGAACTCTTATTTGAAAATGACAGTACAGAGCCCAAAAGTTCCATATCTTCATGATTTGTCATAATTTAGAGTTGAAAGTTCCACCTTCAAGTTCCACCTTGTAAATCCATAATTTATTGTAGAACACTCGGAAAGTTTCAAGGCTTAAATCTTTTATAAAAGCTCTAATTATTCTATTCGGAAACAGACTTAAAAAGTTGTTTTCGGATTTCTTTGTACTACTACTCACACTACTATACTACTTATACTACTTTATACTACTAAGAAAGTTAATTTCTTTATGAATGAGCTATGCAATTTTTCAAATGCCTCTCCTAAAAAGTTGTCAAAAGCCAAGATGAAACCCTTTGGTTCTGGGGTCACGAAATATAATTTACATTTTGCGTAGAAACACAGCTCATTGAAGGTCGCAACGTTTACAAAAAAACACAAGAAAAGTTTGTTTTTTTTAAACGCATAAGACCTAAAATTTTATTGCTGATAATGGTTTCATTTGATGTTCAAAGAGACACAAAAAAGTTTCATCCCCATAACACAACATGATCACCCTCTTTTTTAACCCTTAAAACGTAAAAAATTTCCGAAAAATACCATAACCTTGAAACCTCAAATTTTATTGTTCATAATGGTTCCATTTGATTTCCTAAGGAACATAAAAAAGTTTAATCCCCTGGTACAGCAGGATCATCCCGTTTTTCAATCCCTAAGATTTTAAAGTTCACAAAAAATACCCTGACCTCGAGACCTAAGATTTTATAGCTGATAATGATTTCATTTAATGTGCCAGGATACACAAAAAAGTTTTATCTACCTTGCACAACAAGGTCAACCCGTTTTTCAACCCCGAAGATTAAAAAATTCACGAAAAATTCTCTAACCTCGAGATCTAAAATTTTATTGCTGATACTCAAGGTGTCTAGCTGACAGGGAAATCGGGAAAAACCGGGAAAACCCGGGAATTTGGTTTCACCGAGAGAAAATCGGGAATACCCCGGGAATTTTATTTCCGATTTAATTTAATCGCTCGAGCCAAAATTTTCGTTTGGACATGGCAAATACAGTGCTTTTCGTCATGACATCAAGAAAAAGCCAAATGAAAATGCCGAAATGACGAAAAATAAATTTCGAAAATAAAAATGGATATTAACTTTTATTTTTGTATAAATGTAAAAAATTGTATAATTTAATGTTTAAGATAGGGAAAAAATGTTATTATGTTTATTTCGTGAGAAATTATAAGTTATTATAAGTATTTTTTTCGTGTGAAAGGTCCAATTAATAAAAACATCTCTTAGTACTGATAAGGTCCGATATGTTGCCTATGAATACTAAAAGATGTTTTTACTAATTGGACCTTTCACACGAAGAAAATACATATAAAATATACGTTATTGTAAACAAAAAGTGTGAAATTGGTCGGGAAAATGAAAAATTTGGTCGGGAAAAAACCGGGAGAAACCCGGGAATTGCAAATGGCCTGATTTCTAGACACCCTGATACTGCTTCCATTTAGTGTCCTAAGACACACAAAAAAGTTTCATCCCCCTAGCACAACATGATCACACCCTAATCAACCCCTAAAACTTACTAAACTTATTAAAATTTTAGGTCTCGAGCTCGTAACCTAAAAGTTTATTGCTAATAATAGTTCCATTTGATATCCTAAGACACACAAAAAAGTTTCATACCCCTTGTACAACAAGATCACACCCCAAATCAACCCCTAAGACTTAAAAATTCACGAAAAATACCCTATCCTCGGGCCTAACATTTTGTTGATAATAATGGTCCCATTTGATGTCTCAAAACATACAAAAAGTTTCATCTCCTTAGCGCAACAGAATCATTCCGTTTTCGTGAATTTTTTAAGTCTTAGTGGTTGGAAAAGGATGTGATCGTCTCGGGCTAGTGGGATGAATTTTTTTTTGTAACTTTGGACATCAAATGGAACCATTATCAGCAATAAAATTTTATGTCTCGAGGTTAGGGTATTTTTCGTAAATCTTTTAAAAGGGGGTGAACGTATTTTGCTAGGGGGACGAATATATTTTGTTTATTTTATTTATTTATTTTTTTATTCCATAAAATGGAATCAGTATCAGCAATAAAATTTTAGGTCTCGAGGTTAGAGAATTTTTGAATTTAGTACTGTTCAGGGGATTCATTTTTTGATTACGACTGGTTTTTTTTCGTGAATTTTTTAATCTTAGGGGTGAAAAACGGGGTTATCCTGTTGTGCGAGGGGGATAAAATTTTTTTGTGTGTCTTAGGACATCAATGGAACCATTATGAACAATAAAGTTTTAGGTCTCAAGGTCAGGGTATTTTTCGTGAATTTTTTAAGTCTTAGGGGTAGAAAAAGGGGGCTTCCTGTTTACTAGGGGGATTAAAATTTTTTGTGTTGTTTTGGACATTAAATGAAACCATTATAAGCAATAAAATTTTAGATTTTGTGGGTTTCAAAAAAAATAGTATATTACGTAAATAGGGGAGAAAGGCAACGATTTCAACGAATGAGAGGGCAGATATCACACGAGTAGACATCGTTTCTTCTCCCCAAGTCACGTATACAATTTTTCATAACACCTTAATTGAAAATTCGACTCGATGCTTGTTCAGCGAGGCGAAAGTAGCAGTTTCATCCGTAGGGTTAAAAGTAAAAAACAGCTGACAGAAACTGCAATTCGTAATGTGATTCCGTCGCTAAGCCGTTTCTGTCAGCTGTTTTTTACTTTCAACCCTAGATTTGAAACTGCTACATTCGCCCCGCTGTACAGGCATCGAAAATTGAATTTTCAATGTAGGTGTTATGAAAAAAAATTTTCTTGAGTTTTTTTTGTAAACGTTGCGAACTTTAGTGAGCTTCTAAACATATGACAAAATAACTGTTTCATCATTTACTGATTCGTATACGAGTCAGTATTAAGTATACGTATACGTATACGAGTTTAATTAAGTAAAAAGAAAGTCTTACATTGTTTACATCTTAAATCCAGTCAACACTGTAAAAAGTTGGGTTTGTTTTATATTGGTCCTCTTTTTTAAAAGTATTAATTTAGAGTCTAACTATATTATTTTCGATTGCAACAGCTTCATGCTTTTAATTTCAGTGTATAACGATAACAGTTGATTATTTGGTACTATTATACGGTTTTCTTTGAAAAATCAAGTGGGATTAAAACAGATGCGGAACTATTTTTAGGGTGTTCTCTTTTAATACTTGAATCCAGCCTTAAAACAGGACTTTTTACATTGAATGATTCTGTTGGAATTTATGTAAGATTAGTAAAAAAAGCGAACGAATATTATAATTTTAACAGATTAGTATATAGAAAGACGTGGCTTGGTACACTCTATATAAAAAGCTACATCGCAAAAAGGCTCTATTGTTTTGTTTCTAAAATTCTGCTATTGAGTCTCCTTATGAGTCACTTAGTGCGTGTGCTTTTGATCACGTTTCCGTTAGTTGCTCTCTTGTCCTGGTAAAATGAAGATCATTTAATAAAGATCTACTTAAAACAGTATTTAATTGTTTAATGATTTTATTCCAAGCCCTAACACTAATATAGTCTTGCTTTGATTGCAACTTAAAATAAATTGATAAAATTAAAAGGTCATGTTCGAGCCATAAGATATTATCCATCAAAAAATAATGAATAAACCTGAGTAACGTGGAACTAGTGGTCACATGTTCAACCTTTCTTATCTGGTGGTTCGTGGGTCAATTTGACCAGGTGTGTTAATTTCCGCGAGGCATGAGAAGGAGCTAGGCGCGGTTTTTGAAACTGGGCAACGCGGAAACGCGCTGATAAAATAAGAGCCGTTGTAGAAGTCAGAAAGCTAATAATTGCCCCGCGCGTTAACTATGCTTTGGTGTAGATTCAAAGAGCCTCGGATGGACGTACATAGATACAAGGGTGGTTATGTGCGCGAAGGTAAAGCCGGCCAAGAGAGTCCGGTTAAAGTTAAAGAGTGTAAAAGCCGAGCTAGGCGTACCGGCCGCTCCTCTACTCTCCTCTTCTCTCAGAATCCTCTCGAGCAGTCGAACAGCCGATAGATAATTGGCGTTGCGTGCCTCAAGATAAACGGCCGTGATTGGCGAAAATAACGATTAATAATTATCCACTCGCGGGATCCAAGGCGGTCTGCCCTCTCATCTCGAAACTCACGGAACCAGAGAGAGATGGAGGGTATACAGGGTGGCCCTCAAGTCACTTTGGAGGGTGAGAATCTTTGATCGAATTCCAACCCAATACTCTTATTCCTCATTGGGCATTAAAATCCTTGTTTGCGAGAAGGGAACATTGTACACTAGTTTACAGTAATTTTGCCCACCATATCTCACTATGATTTTCCCATGTATTTTGAACCACTAAACACGAAAATTACACTCGAAAATTTTTTTATGGAAGCGTTTTCGAGATATCAATGTTAATTTTTTTTTCAATTTTCAGAGTTGTTCCGACGTTTTTGAATATATCTTGAGTTCTAATTGACCGATTTCCCTAAACGAGCACTCAAATTGAAGGCAACTGAATGCTCTACAACTTTCTATTTTAAAGTTTTTAGATCGGCCCAGTAGTTCAGATGCTAGTGATTTTAATAAGTTGGAAAAGTTGGATTTTTTGGCAACAATCGAGGTCGAAAATTCACATATCGTCCTGGGAAGAATAGAAATCGCAAATATTTCCAACTTATTAAAATCGCTAGCATCTGTACTACTGGGCCGATCTGAAAACTTTAGGATAGAAAGTTGTACAGGATTCAGTTTCCTTCAATTTGAGTGCTGATTTAGGGAAATCGGTCAATTAGAACTCGAGATATACTCAAAAACGCTGAACAACTCTGAAAATTTAAAAAAAATTTCGAACATTGATATCTCGAAAACGCTTCCATAAAAAAATTTTGTATGTGATTTTCGTGTTTACTGGGCCAAAATACATTTAAAAAATCATATTAAGATGTGGTGGGCAGACAAAATTTTTAATTTTGTAAACTAGTGTTATTAGAATATTTGATAAAGTCTTGATTCTGATAAAGTCTCGAAATTGAATTGATTAGTAATAAAATTGATCTCGATAATTGGATTAAGGTAAATTGAAATAGAAAGAGAGGACTCCGCACCATTTACATTTAAAAACAAGTATAGCCTCGATTAAGTTCTAGTTCCTCTTTTGTACGTGTTTCAGAGATACCCCCCGGTTATTTTAAGGCAAAAAAATCGTACTCCGCGTTTTTGAGAAAAAAGATTTTTTCATTTTTAACAATGAAAAATCGCATTTTTTCTCGAAAACGACGCAAAATATGAAAAGCAGTTCACAGTTCAAAATTGTTTCCCTTCCTAAAATCCATAAAATTATACCCTTACCAGATTTTTATCTTGTCTATTTTAACAAATTTTTCCAAAAAAAATAGGAAAAATAGAAAAAAATAGACTAAAATAGCATTTAGTTTACCGAACTTTAACATTTTAGTTTTAAAAACGTTTTTTTTTACTTTAGCAGCAATGCGAAAAACATGTTATATGATATTATTAAGTTTCCAAGTTTCAAAGTAAAAAAAAATTGGTTTTTATCTCTAAAATTGAAGAAATATCGGTTTTAGCGATTAAAAATCTCAATTCTCTCGAAAACGAAGGAAAATAGTAATAGCAGTTCATAGTTCAAAATTGTTCTCCTTCCTAAATTCTATAAATTTATACCCTCACCAGATGTTTATCTTGCGTATTTTAACAAATTTTTCCAAAAAAAAAAAAAAAAGAAAAAAACGATAAGAGCGACTAAAATAGAATTGACTTTAACGAACTTTAACATTTTTTTCTAAAACGTTTGCTTTTAGGTCAGTAACAGTGTGAAAAACATGTTTGCTCTTTGCCATTACAAAAGTCTGCATGTCTAATAATATATTTAAGATATTAAAAATAAAATTTAAAAATGCTACTAAATGCTACTTTAGTCCATTTTTATCGATTTTTTCTATTTTTTTTATTTTTGTTAAAATACACAAGATATACATCTAGTAAGGGTACAATTTCGTAGATTTCAGGACGGGAAACAATTCAAAACTATGATCTACTATTTATATTTTGCTTCGTTTACGAGAAAAATTGGATTTTTAATCGTTAAAAATGATATTTCTTTAACTTTAGAGATAAAAACCCGTTTTTTTTTACATTGAAGTTTTTAGGAAACTTAATAATCTCATATAACATGTTCTTCACAATGCTATTAAAGTAAAAACAAACGTTTTTAAAACTAAAATGTTAAAACTAAGTTCATTAAACTAAATGCTATTTTAGTCAGTTTTTATCGTTTTTTGCAATTTTTTTGGAAAAATTTGTCAAAATACATAAGATAAACATCTGATAAAAGTATAATTTTATAGATCAGCGCAGGAAGTCGTGGACTAAACGTACAACAATATAATTTTATAGATTTTATGAAGGGAAACAAGTTTTAACTATGAACTGTTCATATTTTGCGTCGCATAGTAGGGCAAAAAAAAACGTCTGTGGACAAATCAATTTTCAGACTAAACTACTCATCCGATTTGGAAGTTTTTTATTTAAATTAAAGTTTATTAAATTCCGTATCGTTACAACGGAGGAAATTTCTGAAAAATCTTCTCAAAAATTTTTTATTTAATAAAAAAAATGAAAAAAATATTTTGACTTTTCAAGACTGCCATTTAATTTTTTATTCTACCGGAAATGGTCCAAGTGGAGACAAAAACTCATGAAAAATGATGTCCAGCAGTATTTATTTAATAAACCAAAAATTTAAATTATTATAAACAAATTAGTGAACAAAAGTTATATCTTCATTATTTGCTACATTTAAATGCACTAAACCAATATTTTCAGGAGAAAAAGGAAATAAAAGAATTGTAACTTAAAAGTAGAAGGCGTTAAACATCATTTCCTAATTGTTTATTAACTTATATGTATTTTTAATGAGATAGATTGAGCTTTTTCAGCAGAATTAGCTATAAATATTTCAACAATGACCTTCGGCTATGATAGTTTGCACTGCAACAACAATCGTGCGTTATTTAAACAAATTTAATAAACAAATGCATTATTTAGCCATTTTTGAGTAAATAAGCTTCGTTTTTTCAGCAGAATCAATAATTAGTATGTTGCCAATGTGTCTTGCTGTTTTACTTTTCACTTAGGGATCAATTTTTTATTATTTAAACAAATTTAGTTAACAAATTAATTATTTGAGCACTTTTCAATATAGAAATTTTGTTTTTTCAGCAGAATTAACTATAAACATCTCACAGATAGTCTATTGTTATGATGATTCGAAGTTAAACAATAATTGTTGAAAAAAACGAAGTTTATCTATTGAAAAATTGCCAAACAATACGTTTGTTTAATAAACTTGTTTAAACAATATAAAATTATTGTCTAACTGGAATTTGTCATTGCAAAAGGTCAATGGTGACATATTTTTAGTTGATGCTACTAAGGAAACATAACTAATTTATTGAAAAACAGCCAAGCAATGCATCTGTTTATTAAATTTGTTTAAATAATGTACAATTACTGTTTAACTGCAAATCATCATAGCAATAGACTATCTCTGAAATGTTTGTAGTTGATTCTGCTGAAAAAACGAAATTTCTATATTGAAAAATGCTCAAATAATTAATTTGTTAACTAAATTTGTTTAAACAATAAACAATTGATGCCTAAGTGTAAAGTAAAACAGCAAGATACATTGGCAACATACTAGTTATTTATTCTGTCGAAAAAACGAAGCTTATCTACTCAAAAATGGCCAAGTAATGTATTTGTTTATTAAATTTGTTTAAATAATACTCGATTGTTGTAATTGTCATAAACAATTCGGAATTGATATTTAACGTCTTCTAATTTTAAGTTAACATTATTTTATTTCTATTTGCTCCTGAAAATATTGGTTTAGTGCATTTAAATGTGGCATATAAGGAAGATATAACTTTTGTTCACTAATTTGTTTATAACAATTTAAATTTTTGGTAAAATAAAAATTTTTTTAACTAAATGGCAGTCTTGAAAAGTCAATGAATTTTTTTTATTTTGTTTATTAAATTAAAAGTTTTTGAGAAAATTTTTTCAAAAATGAACTCCGTTGTAACGATGCGGAATTTAATACACTTTAATTTTTTTTAAAACGTCCAAATCGGATGAGTAGTTTAGTCTGATAATTGATTTCTCCACAGACGCTTTTTTTGCCCTACTGTGCGTCGTTTTCGAGAAAAATGAGATTTTTAATTGTTAAAAATGAAAAAAAACGTTTTTCTCAAAAACGCCTAGTACGAATTTTTCCTTTCTTGGCTTAAAATAACCGGAAACACGTACAAAAGAGAAACTGGATGTGCAAGCACTTTTGGGTTGAACTTAATCGAGGCTAGCCGTGAAAAAGGTCTTTTTTTAGGAGTTTTTTATTTTGCAGTTCATGAAAATAGAAGGATTTTGTCTTATTATGACTAGTTTTTTTGGTGCGAAATCCTTTTGAGAAAGAATTGTAATCGCTACTCTCCCTGGATAAAAGGTACTAGATTTTATGATGTCTGTACCTATAAAAAGGGAAGCTTAGAGGTGACATAACGAGAGATGACGTATATCGACGATACACTTAGCCCGAGATTAACTCGAGTAATCCTTTCACGCGTACCATTCAGCGTGACTGTCGCACATGGCCGATCAACGAGAGCGCGTCGAGACGCTTAAGTGGAACGCGCCACGCTACGACAGACGCGTGCCACGCATTACAATCAATTGTCATTCACACTTTGACTTCCACTGTAGCCCACGTAACCTCTACTCATGCCAGAGCATTTCACTTTGAATGCGGATATATTTTTCTGCATTTGAAATCATTAAAGATTAAAGGGCTTCATTTTATCAGAAATTCTATTTCCAGTTAAAGAAGCCACAGAAAATCTCCGGGTATCATTTTAATCTGCGGTAAAAGGAGAAATGAAAAAAAAATACTATGATAATAGAGAGTAGAATAATAATCCACTTCATTTGAAAATAATATCGCTGTAGATTAAAATAATCTCCCACAATTTATTACGAGCAAACCAAATGACAATACTCGAACAATCGACATCATAGGACAAGAAAAGAAGATGAAAGCGACAAAAACAGCTTCATTTCCTTTTTTTTTCTCCTTCGTTGTTGTGGATTCAAAATTGCATTTTGAATTTTAAATTTGGTGTTTTCTGCTTTCTGGGGGGGCAAGTACGTAACTTTTTCACTTCTCATTCATCACTTGTCACTTCTCATTCATCAGTTATCATTTTTTACTTCTCAATTGCCATTTTTTACTTCTCACTTGTCATTTCTCACTTTTGATATAGCACACTTTTTTTTTTAAATTTAGGCCTTCAGTCAATATGGATTTTAAATGTCACCAATAACGTTAAGGTATTATGGACTCGAGAAAACAGATTTCGGACAAACATATTTAATTATATTTTCAAAAATTGCGATCATATTATTGTTGATATTGTTTAAAAGAGAAAAGCTTATTTTTCATGAAAAAAACTTGAAACATACAGAAATTATTTACTTAAAACATTTTATATTAAATCAAACTTTCTTTCTTATCTCTTCTTATGAAATTCTTAAAAGTGATACAGTTTTAATGAATAATAGCTTAATTTCTCGGGAAAAAGATTCTCTACAACATGACCTCATCCAATTTTAAAAAATAAATTTTTTAATGACTGAAATCATTAAAAAATAATTTTTCAAACAAATAATATTATACAAAATAACTGTATTTGATATTAATCTATTTATATTTAAAAATTGGATGAGGTCAAGTTGTAGAAAATCTTTTCTTCAAGAAAAAAAGCTATTATTAATTAAAATTATAACATTTTTAAAAATTTGGTAAGGAGCGAAAAGAAAAAAAATTTGATCGAAAAGAAAATTTTGTTAACAAATAATATTTGTATATATAAATTTTTTTTCATGAAAAGTAATCTTTTTCCTTTTAAACAATACCATCAATAATAATATTAAAGTTCTTAAAAGTATAATTAATTATGTTTTCCCGATACGTGCTTTTTCGTGCCTATAATAATGCCGTCCAAAGTAAAAAGATACGTAAGTGACTTTGTGGTTTAGGGTTATTCTCTTAAACCTAGCAATGGGAAAGTCGACCTAGGCGACAATGTCACTTATGTATCTTTTTACTTTGGATGGCAGAATACCTTAAGTCATGAGGTTAAAAGGGAAACTGTGTTTACATTCAGTGTTTCTTCCTGAGAAAACTGGCATCAAATCGAGTTCGATTATGTGGATAATCTTTTTAGTATTGTAAAAATAAGTAATTAAAGTAAATATTATAAAAAAAGTATTATAAAATTATAAATATAAGACGAAATAATAATCAAATTAGGAAAATGTGTAAAAAGCTTCGTAAAGAAATAAAAGTATAAGGTTATTTTTGAAAGATATGTTGCAATTATTTCTTTTACTTAATTATTATTTTGTAGTTATTATTAATTTCAATTTCTTTACTTGGTTCCTTTTTGATAACAGTAAGTGCTTTTGCGTGGCTTCACACTAAATCGTGGGACATTATTTTAATTTGCAGTGATATTATTTTGATCTGAAGTGGATCATTTTTTCTATAGTCACAGTTTTTTGTTTTTCTATTTCTCATTTTGCTGCCGAATAAAATAATACCCTGGAATTTTCTGTAATGCAAGTGGTATATTTGCTTTTACAAAAATTTAAGAAAACAGTTACATCTTAAATTATACTGGAAATATTGTGGACACAATTTTATAAAAATTCTATTTTAATTTTACAAGATGTTCTTTGGAGGCTTGGACCTAGTCTTTTTCAGTAAATTTTTAGCAAAAGGGTGTCTATCATTCTCGAATTTTCTATTAGGTTTTTTAGATTTTTTAAGACTTTTTAAAGAAATTTATAAAAGTTTGAAAAGGATTTTCAACTCTATTTACAAAGCATCCAAAATTTCCAATTTTTCATGTAATTGTAGAAAGGAATTTCGTTCTGCAAATACAAAATAAATTTTCAACAGAAATCGCATCGCATACATATTTGTTAATCAAAATTTCCACATTTTTTCGTCTTACATTTACCAAAATTTGGCATGTGCAAAATCAAAAGTGAGATATGATAAATGAAGAGTGACAAATGACAAGTGGTAAAGTTCCATAATCGTGCCCCTGGTTGAAAGTGGTTTGTAATTCCCGAATCAACACAGTAAAAAAGAATACTTAAAATTGTTACACCTTAAAATGGTTTGGATTAAATTCAGTAAAATTTGTCTTAATTTAAGCAATATTGATTTGATTTTAGACAGTGTCTAGTATTATGGAAATTTCGGTACAACTAGCACACAACATAGTATGGGCCGAGGCTATTCTTACGGAATTTTCCGTAAGGATAGCCTGTGCCCCCTTTGTGTTGTATGCTAGTTGTATGGAAAATTCCGTGACAATATCCTCGGCCTTGATTTTAAATAAAATTTGTCTGAATTTAAGACTCAATTCTGAAATTCAGATAAAGTGGTATTAAAAGACCAATATTGCTTAAATTAAGACAAATTTTTCTGAATTTAATCTAAACCGTTTGAAGGTTTGGATTAAAGGACTACACCACTGTAAAATTTTCAGGTAACGTGGTCTTAAAAGACCAATATTTTCAGAATTTTTGAAATTCAATATTTCGAAAAGTTATAAACGGATTTAGGTTTTCTTTTTCTTGTTTTGTTGGGAAAAGTAATTTCTATAGTTTTGTATGAAAAATTTTTTAATACAATCAAAATTTTTGACATAGTTAACGAAAAAAGTTTTTTTGTGTTCTTTTTCCACTGCGGCAGAGGTTTCTCAAAAACCATTCATCCGATTTGGTTCAAATTTTTTGAGTGTATTTTTAGATAGATTATCTCTCGTCCATCATGGGGATTTTTTCATAACTTCCGGAAAAAATTATTGAAAATTGAAAAAAATGCAAAAAAGGCCGCCATTTTGTCAAAAAAAACCCGTGATGGACTATAGCCAGTCTATTCGTGTTTATTAATCTCGTTCGACTTTTTGTTTAAAATGATTACAGCGACCTGTAGCTCTGCCGCAGTCCAAAAAACACAAAATTTTGTTTGTTAACTATGTCAACAATTTTAATTTTATTGAAAAATTTTTCGTACAAAACTTGCAGAAATTACTTTTCCCAACAAAACAAGAAAAAGAAAACCTATATCCGTTGATAATTTTTCGAAATATTAAATTTCAAAGATTCTGAAAAAATTTTTGTATTCTTTTATACTGTGAATTTTCAGGGTTGCTGTAAGACCTGAAAAACTTGGAAAACCTGCAATGTCATGGGATTTTGAAAAAGTTCTGAAAAACCCGGGAAAGTTATGGAATTTTAAAAAAATGACTGGAATTTTTTTGGTGCCACCTATTTTAGAGTCTTAATAATTATTTTAGTTTTTGGCTGATGCTTTGAAAATTGCAAATTAGTATGAATTCATTGTTAAGAATTCAATAATTGTTCAAAAACCCTTTACATTTGAATTTATTAATCACAGTTCCAGAAATTGTTAGCAAATTAGTTATCGACCAGTACAATATCACAGTAAATTATAAGGCATTAAAAAAGTGTTGTCGATTATTTAGAGATTAATGTGAAATGAAAAAAATCCTTCAATGCACAATTTCACGTTGATTCGTGTCAACTGTCAGTTGAAATTGATCGAATGGGTTCTTTTTCAAAAACCGAAGGATTGAAGCGCTGCAGCTTTAATTATTCCACTGGAGATCAAAATTTTACCTTAGGATTTACTGTGATTGAATCGAATAGAATTTTTTCAAAATTAGATCTGGGAAACTTGGAAAAAACCTGAAATATTGAAATTGAACTTCTGTGGGATCAGATTGTACAATTTATTGTACAATTTATATTGCACAACCCTATATTGTACAATTTAAAATTGAAGCTTCAATTTAATCTTCTCTTCGACTTAATCGAAAAGTGGGCTGATTTCAATCTAAATGTTCTGGTTCTTATGAAAATGAATTTTTATTACTAATTATAAAACTAGTCTATCTATCCGCGATTCACACGAATGATGAGTGATGCGTATCCTGCACGTGCACGTGTCCCAGGAAAATCTTCCATAACAACCAGTTTGTCCAGCTGGTGCGTATATGAGAGTATCAATAGTTAAGAACATGTTCCTATCACGCGTGGACGCGAGAGTGCGTGATACCGGACGCTACCAAGCCAATAAATTATGTAGCTTCTCACTGCAGATAGCAGTGCTGTAACTTTTCTCGATGTGGCTCCAAAAAGATGCTGCTTCAAATCTACACTCTACCAATACCTTAATCATCTTTATGTAACATTTCATTAGGAGAAAATGATCTACCTCACTTGCGACGCGACATTCACATGTACCGCATTTCAATTTATTCATGGAGAAAACTAAAAAGTTTATAGATATACTTGGTAATGAACGCAAGAATTGATTAAGTCCATTAATTAAGCGAAGCAGTTGTTGAAGGCCTCTATGAATCAATTGAAACTGGATGAATTATTTAGTCTAACGACAAAAAGAATCAAAATTATGAATTCATTATGATCTTTCCTTCAATATTAAAAATCTGGGAAATTGCCTAATTGCGAGACTACGAATTACGCTTTTTCCGTGCATGAATTTTCGCGCTTGGAAATAAGTTCCATACCAAATTTTTCGGGAATTAACTGCTGAAGCGAGGGTTAAATAATCTGGTTCGTCGTTCTCGCTGACCGTCGGGTGAAATGCAAATTAAGGGCATTCATTGGACACTCACTGTCGGTGGTGAACGTTGACCATCAAGAGGGTGGTTACTGGATTGGTCGGGATGGTTATGTGTCTCTGCATATACGAGCTCGACACGAATAGCTCTGACAATTAACTAACGAGCAGTTGACACAACTTATCAAATCATATCGCGTCACGTATCCAATGTCGACGCAGCGTTTAATTATGCCAGAATTTTTTGTCATCATTTTTTTTAAAGGGACACATTTTTTAATTGAGATGTGTCAATGATTCAAATCTGACTAATTTTGTGCTGCGAATGTTGATCATTTGTAGTTTTAATTATCATAAGAAACAGATAAATAAGAATGTTGATCATCTGTATTTTTGATAATGATAAGAAACAGATAAATAAGAAACTAAATATCTGAAATGTTGACTACCGGCATTGCAACAACGAATTTCAAGATGCCTACTTCCCTTATCTCTATTGCCTACAATAACATCGCAGCAGTTATAGCACCAAGCACATTTAGTGCTATCAACACAACTTTCACAGCAACAATAAAACCACTCTCAGCAAGTTATCGTCCCTAAGTCTTTTTACAGTTGAATTTCAGAATGTTTTTATCGGTGTAAGAACAATTTACAGCACCATATGTCGCCATAAAAGTAAGAATTTGTGCATAAATAAATTTTCGGTGCCAAACGACAAATAAACAAAAACATAGATTTAAGTTTAAATTGGCTACGTTTTGGACGCTGTGCGGTCCCTTTTCAAGCCTGCAGTAAATTTATTATAAAAAATTAATTAAAATAAATAAATACATTCTTTACACAATTCATAACAATTGAAAGAACTAGGAGTTGAAATTTCCCAAGTGAGCCTACGATTTTTAGGAGTTGAAATTTCCCAAGTGAGCCTACGATTTTTGACGTTTAAAGGAAAATCAAAAATAAGCATTGGAAAATAATCTACTCATTATTATTAAGTCATGTTATAAAAATTTTTGAGAAAAATGCATTTGTATATTTACAATGTGCGATTGAACGTTTCTGCATCGTTTGATGAAAAAATTATTATTTCGTAAACTATTTATGAAAAATTGATGAAAATTTTAGGAGATGGTCAAAAATGAGTGTAATTAACAATAAAATTCTCAATATCGTGCTATTTGTTATTGTTGCTAATTTATCTCGTTTTTTAATAAACAAATGCCGATTTTGCCCTGTTCTACACACGGAATTTGAAAATTTTTTTAAGTAGTGGGAAGCCTGAACACTTAAGATTCAGAAATTGTTTCAGTTTTTTTGTCCTGTGTTAATGATAAATAATATTGTTCAGCGCCGCGCGACGCGTGCCGCGGTAACCGCTCGAGTGGCGCGTTAACAGGCTTTTGCTTGCACGCTTGACTATGAACATTTATGCAAGTTCAAACTTTTACAATATTTTCAAATTTAGAATTTGAAAATATTACAAATTTACCATTACAAAGTTACAATTTAAAATTTACCATTTACAATTACTAGTTTACAATTTACACAGTATACTGTACAATTCACAATCACAAACTTACAATTTACTAATTTACACTGAATAATTTACAATTACAAAATTAAAAATTCATAGTAAAGAAAGTTACAATTTACAATGTACAATTCACAATTACAAACAGAAAATTTACAAATTTACAATTACAAAGGTACAATTTACAATTGCAATTCAGAAATTTACAGAGTTCTACTGTACAATTTACAATTCCAAACTTACATGTTACAAATTATACTGTACAATTTAAGATTCCAAGCTAAAAAAAGATTTTTAATTTACAATTACAAATTTATAAATTTACCATTTGCAAATTTAGAATTGGCAAATATTATAAATTTACTATTACAAAGTTACAATTTACAATTTACAATTTTCAAATTTGGAATTTGTAAATATTACAAAAGAATATTTTACATTACAATTTGAAAACATTTCACTTTTCAAAACCTTCAATTTTCGAAAAAGTGAAACATTTCTTTTAATTTCCATTTTCCAGTTGCATATTCACTCTACATTGGACACTTTGGAAATGTTCGAACTTGTATAAATGTTCATAGTCAAGCGTGAAAGCATAAGCCTGTCAACGCGCCTCTCAAGTGGTTACCGCGACACGCGGCGCTAAACAATATTATCAAAGAAACCTAATTGGGTATAAAAAATACAAAGATATATAAAAAATTTAATTTAAGACAGATTAACAAATGTAAAGATAGAAAAGACATAAATAAAAGAACATACCTGAGATTTTTTATCTTTACATTTGTTAATCTGTCTTAAATAAAATTTTTTCTATATTTTTTGTATTTTTTATACACAATTAGGTTTCTTTGATAAAGGTACGCAGTGTCAGATGATTTAATAGAACATTACTTTCATGAGTTTCGTTATTTTTTGGTTTTACTTGAAGGACCGTATGACCTACAAAAATTATTCCTCACTAATATTATTTATCATTAACCCAAAGAGCGAGCACAAAAAAGTTTAAACGGTTTCTGAATCTTAAGCATTCAGACTTCCCACTACTTGAAAAAATGTTCAAATTCCTTGGGTAGAACAAGGCAAAATCGGCATTTGTTTATTAAAAATGATATAAATTAGCAACAATAACAAATAGCAAGATTCTGAGGATGTTATTGTTAATTGAATTAATTTTTCATCATCCCCTTAAATTTTCATTAATTTTTCATAAATAGTTTACGAAAGAATAATTTTTTAATCAAATGATGCAGAAATGTTCCATCGCACATTGTAAACAAACAAATGCATTTTTCTCAAAAATTTGTATAACGTGACTTAATACTAATGAGTACATTATTTTCCAATGCTTAGTTTTAATTTTCTTTTCAACGTCAAAAATCATAGACTCACTTGGGAACTTTCTACTCTAATAGTAAATTTCACATTTAATTAATGTACTGAGTTTTACTTATTGCAACAGTTGTGTTGCCCTTATCTGCTTTAAAAAACAATATATCAGGACTTTCTTTAACAAATTGTATTGCTGGACTAAAATCTAAATTGTCTTGAAAATTTTGTTTGTTTAAAACTGTTGAATTGAGAAAATTTAAAATAGTTTGAAAGCATTGGTCTCGTAGTTCATTTTGTATATCTAAATGAAAATTCCAAATTCAATTAAAGCTATAAAATCATGTGAAGGAAAATTTTTTTTTGTTAAAAGAGTTATAAGCAAAACCTGGGCCTAAAGATACAATTCTAACAACTTTATCAGGTATTGTAATATCAGTCAAATTCTTAAATCATATGTTCGGAATTTCAAAATTTATTTTTTGTTGAGAAATTTTTTTACGTTGTAGAGTATTGAATTTTTGTGTTAAGTGTGTTTTATGTTTTTAAAAAAACTTATTATATTTGAATTTTTCAAACATAAAATCACAGAAAATTCTAAAAGGTAGATTTCTAGTCAAAATATCATGCAAAAATTTTAATCTTTGATTAACGGCAGTAATTTCACAATGTATGTCTCTTATGTCTCTTCTCTTTGTAGGTCTCCCCGCTCTCTCTCTCTCTCTCTCTCTCTCTCTCTCTTATAAGTATTATAATAATTAAATTATAAGTATTATATTAACTTTTTTAATATAAATTTTGATGTAACTTTATAACTTTTAATATAACTTTTATAAGTATCATAATCATAAGTATTTGAAATTTTAATTTTGACTGTTCTGGATAATCTATTAATTCTATTTCTATTAAATGGATCAAAAAATTTAAGTGTATCAAAATTATTAAAATTTTCCAAGTGAGGTGTAATGAAACCACTTTTTCGGCATCTAATTAGAAAATTTCTTTTATTACGTAAAAGAGCTACTCTTGATAATAAACAAGAGAATTTTTGTAGATGTATCAATAGTTAAATTCCAAAATGCAATCTGATCCAGTCGGACGTGAAGGGTGTCCGTTATGGTTGTAAATCATCCTTCTTCAGTTTCGACGTCTTTGATGCATAAATAAATTTTCGGTGACAAAAACAAAAACATATATACAAGGAAAGAAACACTAAGGCAAGAATTTGTGCCTTGAATAAGTTCTTTCGTCGCTTCAAGTCTAAAAATTTACATGCAATTGCCAATGTTGGCATTTTATATGTATTCGTGATGAGGGGAAAATGTTAGTATAAATTTGTATGAGAAATCAGGATATGCCTGCGGTTCGAAATAAACGCTTCGGTTTCCGCAACCCCGTGTAAAGACCGTGGTGGATGAAACAAACTCGAGGGTGAGAAGAAACAGAGATAGGAAGTGAGAGAGAAACAGAGTTGGAAAGGGGTTATAACATAATTGTATTAGGCGAACAGGGACCACAGACTGCTGGGGGACCACGCCGTGAAATTAATGCCTTTGGCTTATCAGTGGCCTGACACTTCAGCGCTAAAAGTCCCACATCCACCCAACAGCGTAGGACTATCTTTATTATATTTTATGGTCCTTTTGTGTGGAAAATGTAAAAAATATTTTATACAAAATATAGGAAACATTCACACCATGTTGTATATGATTTTCTGAAAATATAGAGCATCACGAGAGAAATTTCCAGAGAAATAAGATCAATCTTCCTTTCCTTTCTCTCTTGCTTGAAACCGATGCGATTTTTGTGAGTTGGCGGGTATCGACAGTCACGTAAATGGAGAGCCGTGCGCCCACGAAAGTCACGCTTTTACGCCGGTTAAATTATCTGCCTGCCTACCAAGGAGTCAACCAGAACCGTATCTATAGAATCCTCCATGCCGAGCTGAGAAGAAGCTCAACATCGCGCAAAGAAAGGTTGAGCTGCTTCCAACGAAGTGAATTCTGGCATCACGACGAGAACGAGAGTTACAAGAGAGAAAAAAAATAGAGAGAAAGAGAGTCGAATAAAAAAAGCCCAGTTCCTTGGCTCTAATTAATCTGATTTACATCGAACCGATCCACACCACTGCGGTGACAGAACCCGCACATGCCTACTGTTACTTTCCTAATAGGGCTCTCATTAGGAGAGAAATTCCATTGCCGAATTGCTCGACTCCTACGTACGAAGCATCCCCCTGTCCTCGTGTTTAACGCCTTCTGCCCGTATTAATACGACACGTGCAGAATCGGCTGCTGTTTACGAAAAAGGCACGACTGAGAATTACCCTCTTCGGAGAGTCTAGAACTCCAACTTCTTGCCTTTTTTAGTCATTACTGAAACCGATCTTGTACGAAAATTCTCTCAGAGCAAGATTTTTAAAAAAATTAGTACCTGCTCTCTGAATCTGAATTATTGTAGAATCACCTTACTTCGGACACTGGCCCTAACTTCGGACACCTATTATTCTTGGGTTTATACTAATTTTTTAATACAAAAACAACTTTTCACATAATGTCCAAGCCTAGAGCATTTAATTTATGTTTCTTTTATGATATTAAATTATCTGGAAACAAAGAAAAATGGATGTCCGAAGTTTGGGGCAGTGTCCTAAGTTAGGTGATTCTACGGTAGTCATTCTTGACTAATGAAATAGCGCCGATTTGTTCACGAAATGATTTAGTAACCATTTTTACTAATTTTCAGTTAATAATGACTAATTCACAGTGAAATAATACTAATTCGCTTTAGTCTCAGTACTGAATTTGACTCCAGTAATAAATTTTTCAACTAGTTTAATTGGTTGTGATCTGACTGTGAATTATTCATTAGGGGCCATCCATAAATTACGTATGAAAATTTTGGACCCCTCCCTCCCCCTATGTAATAAGTAGTAAAATAGTTTTGACCCCCCACCCCCTAACCCCTTTGTTACGTAATTTTCATCATTAAGGGATCACAGTTGTTGAGTTTCCAATTTTAGAGAAAAGAGGGGGATATATTTTCGGGAAAACATTGTTAAAAATTTCCATGGAAATTTTTAGAGATATAAGTCTGCAGCTTTATGCAATTATAGTTTCTGAAATTTCAGTTACAGTTCCTGAAATTTCAGTTACAGTTTTTGAAATTTCAGTTACAGTTTGGTAAATTTCAGTTACAATTTAATAAATTTAAGAAAAATTTAGGAAAATACAGTTACAAGTAACTTAAAATTAAGTTCCATTTTGGTAATTTTACGATACTTGCAACTTCCGAAACTGTAACGGAAAAAGTTTTAAGTTCTGTAAACTGAAGCTTTATACAGTTATGTGTAACTGAAAATTTAGTTACAGTTCGAGTTACAGTCGGGTCAATTTCAATTACAATTTGGTAAATTTAGGATAAATTTAGGAAAATACGTTCCTGAAATTTAAGACAAATTCATGAAAATTCAGTTACAGTTTGGTAAATTCCAGTTACAATTTGGTAAATTTAGAAAAATTCAGTTAAATTTTGGTAATTTTATGATATTTGTAACTAAAAATTCTGAAACTTGTAACTTAAAATTCCGAAACTGTAACAGAAAAAATTTTATGTTCAGCTAACTGAAGCTTTATACAGTTAGATGTACCTTAAAATTAAGTTACATTTTGTTTATTTTACGATACTTATAACTTAAAATTCCGAAATTGTAACAGAAAAAATATTATGTTCAGGTAACTGAAGCTTTATACAGTTACGTGTAACTGAAAATTTAGTTACAGCTCGAGTAACAGTTTGGTAAATTTCAGTTACAATTTGGTCAATTTAGGTAAATTTAGGAAAACTCAGTAATCATAACTGAAATTTAAGACAAATTCATGAAAATTCCTTTACAGTTTGGCAAATTTAAGACAAATTCAAGAATATTCAGTTACAGTTTGGTAAATGGCAGCAATAATTTTGTAAATTTAAGAAAAACGTAGGAAAATACAGTTACAAGTAACTTAAAATTCAGTTACATTTTGGTAACTTTATGATACTTTTATGTGAAAATTCTGAAACTTGTAACTTAAAATTCCGGAACTGTAACAGACAAAATTTTATGTTCAGGTAACCGAAGCTTTATGCAGTCACATGTAACTGAAAATTTAGTTACAATTGAGTAAATTTCAGTTATAATTTGGTAAATTTAAGATAAATTTAGGAAAATTCAGTTACCATAACTGAAATTTAAGACAAATTCATGAAAATTCAATTACAGTTTGGAAAATTCCAGTTATAATTTGGAAAAATTTAGGAAAATTCAGTTACATTTTCGTAATTTTACGATATTTGCAACTGAAAATACTGAAACTTGTAACTTAAAATTCCGAAACTATAACAGAAAAAACTTTATGTTCACCTAACTGAAGCTTTATACAGTTACATGTAACTGAAAATTTAGTTACAGTTTGGTAAATTTCAGTTACAATTTGGTAAATTTAGGATAAATTTAGGGAAATTCAGTTACCGTAACTAAAATTTAAGACAAATTATGAAAATTCAGTTACAGTTTGGTAAATTTCAGTTACAATTTGGTGAATTTAGGAAAATTTAGTTACCCTAACTGAAATTTAAGATAAATTCATGAAAATTCAGTTTGGTAAATTTCAGTTACAAGTTAGTAATTTTCAGATATGGTTTCTGGAAAGTATCTTAAATTTTTATAAAATTTTTATTACTTTTGCAACCTAAAAGTTCCCGAAATTTACAAACATTTCTAACAGTGGAGATTTTCTTTTTAAAAAGAGGTGAAATTTTTCTTTCTTTTTTCTTTCTTTTCTTTTTTTCTCCTTTTGTGTTTTTTCTTTAATCTCACTAAACATTCGTAATTTTTATCCAATCTTAATGAACAATAGATCAGTTCGTTCATTGGAACATTCTCTACAATTCTGTTCGTTGAATTTTATTAAAAATCATTTTTTAAATGATTTGTTAAATAAACTAATTTTGTAGTCTCTAATTTCTAAAGAAATTATTTTTAATAAAATCCAACGAACAGAATTGTATATAATATTCCAGTGAACAAAATGAGCTATTGTTCATTCAAATTGCATAAAAATTACAAATGTTGTGTGAGATTAAAGGAACAGCATAAAATTTAAAATTATTATTAGATAAATAATTTTGACGCAAAATAATTTTTCCTAAGAAATGTATTATTTCCTCTTCCAAAAAGCATTGAAATTAATGTTGGTTCTTTTTTTCCTGCTTCTATAAATTGAGATTATGTCAAGGAGTCAATCATCTTTAACTATGAGATATTTTTTTCAAAAAAATCAAATATAATTTTTACCCCCGATCTGCAAGTTATGTTTCTGTTAATTTAGTAATATATTTGAAAATTTCACGGTTATAGTAAAAAACAAATAAAATTTTTAACTTTAAAAAAGTAGTTGAAAGGTATTTTAAACCTAAGTAAATTTGATGAAATAATGAGTGAATAGAACATTGCAAATAAAGTAAATTAAATATTTTTTAAATAGCGTTAAAAAATTTTTAAACCATATTTAAAACTTTATTTTAATGTTTATTTAAATGTATATTTAAGTTTTGAGAAAACAAATTAATGATAGTTGACAGCAATCGCCATTTTTGAATGTAATAAGTTTCTATTTACGATAATTCTTGAAAAAAAGAACTTGAAAAAACTCCGAAAAAACGGGGAAATATCTCATTTTAAGGAATTTTAGGGAATTTTGAGAAAAATAGGGGGAATATGGGACTGACTGTGATCCCTCATGGTATTTTTAGTT
>JBAGKK010000416.1:411724-426909 GCA_037177015.1 Euceroptres primus | reverse complement strand
TTACTCATTTGCCTTCATCCATCGAAATTTTCTTCTTCAATTAAACTATGGAAGGCGAATTTTTGGTTTCTTCAAAAGTAATTGAAGTTTGACTGTTCGATTTTTAATTAAGTCAACTTGTCCCGATCCACATTTTCATATGCTTTTTATTTTTAAACTCTATAACAAAATAAGATGAAGCTATAAAATAAAATATCTATTTCAAGTTAATTAAAGCAGAATCATGTTTACTCATGAAAATCTGCATTTTGTACAATACGAACCAAGTCACAGGCTTCAAATGTATGTCCCTCGAATTTTGACATTTCAATCGTAACGCTTATATTTGCAGATTTTTTGTAAATAAACCAGCTCGCACGCGATAATTGATAATTGATAATTAATCGATAATTAATTATTGAAACTCAAAATCAAAGTAATAATAAAAAGTAAGGGCCAATCTAAAAATCATAATTTTAAGAAAATGTGTGCGTACAAAATTTAAAAACGATCGTAACACTCATGATACTCTTTGAAATATAATCAAAATTTTGTTATAAAAGATTACAAAAGAATTTCAAAAAATAAAAATAAAAATTATAATAGATTAAAAATCTAATGATTCTGATTATTAATAATCATGAATTTAATCAAAGATTTTGTTATGAAAGATTACAAAAGAATTTCAAAAAATAAAAATAAAAATTATAATAGATTAAAAATCTAATGATTTTGATTATTATAAATCACGAATTTTTTTATGACTATACTTTCATACGTAAAGAATATTTAAACATAAAAAATGTTACGAAAATGGAAAGGAATGATTTGAAAACAAAAATTTAAAAACTGTACTTATAGAATATCCCAAAAAACGTAATTAAAATATAAAAATCAAATAAAAAACATAAATATCAAGAACATAAAAAGTTAGTACTGTCTTTTATTTTTTTAAATTAAAATTTAATGAAATTGTGTGTAAAAATGTAAATAAATTGTATATTAAAAAATAAATTATAATTTGTCACCTTCACAAAATATTTTGACAATTAAAAGAAATTTAAATGTATTTGTTAAAAGTTTTTCTGAGTAAAAGAAAAATGTGAAATTATTTTATGGAATATTTTTTTTAATTTAAGCTTTTGATGCAGGAGGACAAATTTTTTAATCAATAAAAAAGGCTCTTAATCATGTTGAGCTAAAAATTTATATTTAGCCCTCAAATACCACACTAGTGCGAATTCGCACCAGCAAAATTTTCAAACAAGTATGACATTTCAGAAAAGTTTTTCTCATTTCTTTCTTTTTTTGTTATTTAAAAATTTTTTATTACATTTATTTTTATTACCATTGCATTTCTCAGTAATTTTTATCCCAAAAAACGTATCTTGTAAGTTATAATTACTTTATTTATGCACGAATTATTAACATTTAAAAATGCGAAATCCCAATTCGCACTAGTGTGGCAGATGGAGTGTGGTCTTTGCGGGTTAAATATATTCCTCGAACATTATTAAGAAACAATATTTAAATTTTATACACAAAGAAGCATAGTTTTTTTAAAATAAAATGTCTTATAAAGGCAACACATACTTGTTATATAAGGAAGATATATTAATAATAAACGTTATTAATAAACAAAATCTCATCTTTACATATAAGTAGCTTCTTTTAGGCATACATATAGACACATAAGCACAATGTTGTTAAATAAAATCTTTTAAAGCAGCACGTACATATTATATGTGTGTGCAATATGTATGTGTTGCTTTTATAAGATTTTATTTAACAACACTGTGTCTAAAAGAAGCTGTTTCTATGTGAAGATGAGCTTTTGTTTATTAATAATATGTCTTGCTTTTGTAACACGTATGTGTTGCCTTTATAACAGATTTTATTTTATAAAACTATGGTTCTTTGTGTCTGAAATTTAAATATTGTTTATTAATAATAATGTTCGAGAAATATATTTAAATATAAATTTTATCCCAGCATTATTAAGAGCCTTTTTTATGTATTTAAAAATTCTTCCTCCTGCACCAAAAGTTTAAATTAAAAAAAATATTCTATAAAATAATTTCACGTTTTTCTTTCACTCAGAAAAAATTTTTACAAATGCATTTAAATTTCTTTTAATTATCAAATATTTTGTGAAGGGGACAAATTATAATTTATTTTTTTATTATATAATTTATTTACTTTTTTACACACAAATTAAATAAATTTTAATTTTAAAAAATAAGAGACAATACTAAATTTTTATCTTTTTCATATTTATGTTTTTTGACTTTGATATTTCAGTTATGTTTTTGAGTAATAAGTACATTGTTTTAAAACTTTTTTCTCAATAATTCTTTTTCATTTTCGTAACATTTTTTATGTTTTAAATATTTTTTACGTATGAAAGTAGAAAAAAAAAATTTGTGATATTTAATAATCAGAATCATTAGATTTTTAATTATTTATTAATATTCCCCATACACCACATTGTTTTCGTAGGCCCTAGCAGATGTGACGCCTCTGATGGATTAGTTCATGGTGAAATATTTATGTTGCATAAGATTCGATGCTGAAAACTGGGCAATCGGATAGGGTTGCTTTAGGGATAGGCGATACTGTGTTAAAAGATTCGATAACCGAGTATCGATACTTACCTATCTGTCGATCCCGATTCCTATACAGTGTCGATCAAAAAATTATCGATTTTAAAGCATCGATACCACCGATACTTTTAGTGAAGGGGGTAAGGGGGACAAGGAGAGGGTAAAATCTGTCTCTCTCTTACACATGGAGTGTCGATACCACGCCAAAAAGTATCGATACACCGATACATCGACCTTCTAAGTGTCGGTATCGAGGTATCGAGAACAAAGTATCAAAGTATCAAAGATCAGCTTACCTTAAATACGATCGTAAAATATTTGTTAAGCTGAAAACGCTGAAAAATACACAGATCTGTGTAACGAGGTTATGGCAACTATAAAAGCTTCCTTCAGTAATTTCCCTCCACGTTTTTCTGCGGCTACAAAAATTGCTCACTGCGTGGCTCCACCTCTACTGATATTCAGCGGGATTTACAAATATTGATTTTCGTATTATTTTTCATTTCCATTATTTCCAAAAATATCTTCTGAATCTACTTCTTTATTTATATAAAAATTAAGTTATTAGGAATAATTATTAGTATCTTCTGTTAAGAACTATCACTTACCTACATTTAAAAACTTTTTCCCATACAAATATGAAAATTCACTTAACAGCATATTATTCACTACAACATTTGTGGAAAATATTTAAATAAATTACTATGCGATTGTTTGTTATGTTTGAACATGTTCAGATTTTCGGAGAACTATAATATAAATACATTGTATGGTCTGTCAAATGAACTTAGCCCAACAGATACGCGCACCATACATATATAATATAGCAACTTATATACACTTTCTCAGATTTTCGGAGGACTATAACTTTCTCAGATTTTCTGAGAACTACAGTTTTCTTAGATTTTGGGAGAACTATAATATAAGTTCATTTTATGGTCTGCCAAATGAACTTGGACCAACAGATACGCGCACAATGCATATATAATATAGCATCTTATATACACTTTCTCAGATTTTCGGAGAACTACAGCTTTCTTAGATTTTGGGAGAACTATAATATAAGTTCATTTTATGGTCTGCCAAATGAACTTGGACCAACAGATACGCGCACAATACATCTATAATATAGCATCTGTAGTATACACACTTTCTAAGATTTTCGGAGAACTACACCTTTCTCAGATTTTCGGAGAACTATAGCTTTCTCAGATTTTCGGAAAACTACAGCTTTCTCAGATTTTCGGAGAACTATAATATAAGTACATTGTATAGTCTGCCAAATGAACTTGGAAAAACAGATACGGGCACTATACATATATAATATAGCATCTTATACACACTTTCTCAGATTGTCTAAGAACTATAGCTTTCTCAGATTTTCGGAGGACTATAATATAAGTACATTGTATGGTCTGCCAAATGAACTTGGACCAACAGATACGCGCCCAATACATATACTTAACTAATTCATTAGTCAAACTCTGAAAAATAACTGATTTTTCAGTTAAACTCGGTTGTACTGATTGTATCAGTTGTAACTGATTCAGATTTAGAGAGAAGGATACTATTTTGAAATAGAAGTTATCAAAGTAGAATCAATGCCATTCATCAGTAGTTATTGTTATACGAAGTATTCTCAAACTCTCTTCGACTATTAACCGCGGTCAATTTATTGACCAGTCAAACAATCCAGTGTTCTCCAAACGTCGAATCTTCATGGCTCGGTCGTTGTCACGGAGTAATCAGCGTCTATCACGAGCTACATTCAGGCGTCCGAGTCTCGAAAGCGTTTGTCAATCAATCCATTGAAACCGTTGACATTACTGACCGATTCCTGGATATGCGGCAATGGTAACGGGCGTCTTCAGAAAACAATCATGCTTCCTTTATTTAATTTCATTGAAAACTTTGAAGAAAAAAGTTTCTGTGTTAATTTCACACTATAAGGGTCCGTTTTTTTTGTGCCTCCAGTTTTTTCTATGTATATTATAAAAATGTAAAGGTTAAAATGAAAGGCCTCAAAAGAGAATTGGAATCTAGTTCATGCTTTGTTCTCTTTAGCCTCTAATGCAAATCGGTGTTTAAAAGAGTCATCCGTTCGCGAAAACCGACTTTAATGACATTCGTGCTCCTCTCTTCTTTTACAGTGTGCTAAAGGACGACGTTGAAAACAATGCAAATGCCGACGCCAATGCACTCTCGTTGAGGGTGGTACCATGACACTGGGAGTGTTATCTGGGAACCCAACCCGCGACCCCTCGCAGCTCTCTATCTCGCATTGTTACACGGAGTGAGGTCGGGGTCGCGTCCCCAACCCTTGACTTTAAGCGTCACCCATTTTCATTTTATTATCTGTCCTTTTTATCCGCTCGTACGAATTATTCCACGTCAACCGAAACGAACCCGTCGTCACTCTCTCGCGATCCAATCGCCCAGAATTGTTCGCCACTGAAAAAAAAAAAACGAATGGAAAAAAGTCGCGTGACACAAAATGCTACCATCTGGAAATTACACGCCGAGATTATCTCCTCGTTCCACCTTTTTGAACCTGTTTTCCACGGGAACTTTAAAAATATCTCCATCGTTTGTATTTTTAAAAATTATACGAATTTCGCCGTGCATGAAAAAGAGTTATATGCTGTAAATCTTTAACTTTGAAGAAAAATCAACCACCGTTTCAAGAACCGGTTTAGAAAGAAGAACAGACATAGAGAAATATAATTTATGTCCTAATATGCAGAGTGTTCGCAATTTCTCACGACATAGAAAGGCAATAGAAACGATTACAATATAAAGCTCTTAAACTTGCTTATGCATTCACTATCAACTGGCCTATTCTTATTCATACACTTCTTTCATTCTCTGCTTTGTTTTGATATCTTTCCCTTCTTGAAATTCCATAAGAAGAGTCAAACCTTTTCAAGTCTCGAGAGTGCTGAGTCGAAACTTTCAAGCCAGATTCTCGAATTCTTTATGAAAGAAGCAGACGTCGAAGGGAGACTGGAGGGTGAAAGAGAAGAAGGAAAAGAAAGGCGCTCGGTTTCAGAGACGTTTTAAATTAGGAACAAATGCGCGTTAAATTTACGACCTAGCACCGATTCACGGTCCTATTTACCAAGGTCGCCACGCGCTCTTCGCGATTTTGACGATCCCGCAACCCGTCGACGCATAAATCCATGCTAACTTCTTTTTCGAACCTTTACGGTGTACATGCTTACAAGATGCTTGCAGGAGTTTTGTCCCGAACCATTACTCCGTCGAAAATGCCTCATCTTGGTAAACCCTCCTACCGAGAATGCCATACGACAAAAAGTCGGTTGCAGATTCCTGGTCTCGAGCGCGATAAATTGATAGCCCATTAGCCGCACAGAGCAGTCGCGATGCGCGTGATTAGGCTACGGTTCCCAGTACGCGATTCCCTTAACTTTAGAAGATTCGCCTTTTCTTCTTTTTGAGATTTCTCCCTGGTTTAGGTTCAAGAATTCATTTTGGAAACAAATATAAATTATTTCAAATAGTATCTTTTGCAGTAACTTAGTTACATTTAGAAAAAAGTAACTGTCACGTAACTTAGTAACTATTTTTGCAGTTACTTATAACTTTAATTTTACTTACTATTGAGTTACTTTGTATTTTTTGTATAATTTATTGATTAATCCATTTCATTGTTACAAAAAAGTTAAGTGAACAATTTGTCAAAAATCGTAATGTACTGTTTAATTTTTTTTCTAAAACTATTTCAAATTATTAAGAGTGATTTTTAGTTATAAAACTTTTAAGAAATTAAAAATATATATTTTTATATTATAAACAATTTTCTGGGCAATATTTTTAAATTTGTGGTTTTTTCAGATTCGGATTCCCTTTTCTCTATTGCATTCTTAAAAATGATATGTGTTTAATTGTATTTGGTAAAGTACAACAATTATAATTTTTATAAACAAACGGGAAACTTTGGCATTTTAGCATAGAAACAAATTGCTTTTTATTCTACAACTGCTTTATAATATGTTGTAAGTGGCAGTTAGTCATAAAACTTAATTAAATTACACCAAAATTTTCTAGTTGTTTATTGAATTTGTTTATAAAAATTATAATTGTTATATTTTAACAAATATAATTACATATTTTAATACATTTATAATAATATCTTTAGTGTTGTAACTTTCATTTTCATGACTTGCTTCGCTATTTAATATCTGTAGTAATTAAAGTAGCTACGGAAAATTCGAATCTGACAAAAACGCAAATTGAAGTATATTGACAGAAAAATTACGCAAAATTCGAAACTGACAAAAACGCAAATTGAAGTTTATTGTCAGAAGAATTGGTTATAGGTATTGTGAATTGGTAATAGGTATTGTAAATTTTTCTTAAGTTTTGTGACTAGTAACCACTTTCAATGCACCAAAAAGCAGTTGTAGTACAAAAAAACAATCTTTTTCTACGCGAAAATGCCAAAATTTCCAATTTTTTAATCGTATTTGTTTATCAAAATTATAAATTTTGTATTTTAACAAATATAATGAAGTAAATATCATTAGGTTTTGTGACTAAAGATCACTCCCACAATAATTTAAAACAATTTTAGTAATAAAGAAATGTTATACTTTACATTACGATTTTTGGCAACGTGTATTCACTTAATTTTTTTATAGAAATTAAATAGATTACTAACAAATTATTTGTATTCTTTGAGTTCCTCTGACTTGATTGACGGCGATTTACAATATAGCTACGTTGTTTTTGAAGAATAAAAAATTATTTTCTGAAAAGCGGTACTTTTTTCTCGACTTTTTTCATATTCTGTTTAAAAATATAATGCATAAAAAAAAGAAATGTAAAAAACCTATGAACACTGTTTTCTTCGAAATTTATTGCTCTTTAATTTGTAAAAGAAAACCTTGAATCGGAAAAAATTGTAAGCTATAGACTTTTTTCAACGAAAAAAGAACGTTTCGTCCCACTGTATAGCATTCAACAACTGCTCTTAAATATTAATAAGAGATACTATTGGGGAGAGAGGTTTGTAATTTTTTTTCAAATTAATATATTGCTGTTCACTTGCCAAAATATATAGCGTTCTTTTTATTTTAACTATTTTCCATCTGTTTAAAATTTTTTTAACTGAAGAGGGCTGAGGAGTAAATTTTAAAGTAACTTTAAAAGGATTAAAAGGATTAACAGGATTAAAAGTACCTTTTAAAAAAAAAGGAACCGTAACTGTAACTAGATACTTTTTACTGCGAAGTAACGTAACTGTAACGTTACTTTCAAAAAAGTAACTTACCCAACACTGCTGTACACTCATCAAATTCTATAGAGATTTATCTTTAAAATGAGGCCAATGATATTATAAAATGTTAATTATTTCGTAAGTTATTGATAGTTTTTGAAGAAATTGAAAAATGCACTATTTTTGCAATATTTAAAAAAAACTATATTTTAGTTTTCTTCCTTGCAGAAAATCTACCTAACTCATAGGGAGAGCGGTTTCTATGTTTATCCTTACACCAATAAAAATGTATTTTTTTCAAGTTGCAGTATAAGATAGCAGTATAAAGATCTCACCAAAATTTTTACAATTATTCTTTTCACGTGTTGATGGAATTTTCAAAAAAAGAAGTGTATCTCTATTCGAGTATTTACACCAGTAATCGTGTGCTATAGTCACATCTTTACCTTCGTCATTAAGCGAGCTAGGCACGTAGCCACTAAACGTCTGTTGACAATCCCGCGTCATTAGAGACGGCTAACTCTACTCTCATACATCTCTCTCTATTCCTCTCTTTCCATATTTTCCTCTCTCTTCATCACTCAGCTCTTCATTTGACATTCGTTATTATTACAAGCACCTTAATACTACGCCGTTATTAGCTAAAATACATTGTCCTCGAGAGTTAAACGGCGAAATAAAAATTGAAATTTTCTGATGGGTATTAATATTTTTATTCAAACCCGGTTTCTCAATACATTTTAACGGTCTATTGACATAATAACGATGTGCATTTTAAAAAAATTCCAGAACACTACGATAATTTTGTCTTAAACTGACTTTACAATGACTTAAAAATCCCGCCTAACTGTTCCTCGATTTGTGTGAAAGTCGTAGAATAAAATTATACTCGTTCGCTGGAATTAGAAACACTTTACTGGCGCTTATCAACATCATCAGGACCATAAACGATAGCTGTTCCTGATCATAAATACTGAGGTGGTCATGGTGAAAGAGCCTCATCACATTTTTGATATATTTTGACTTTCAGTGAAGCCACAATGTAATTCTATATTAGTTGGTGTTTCTTTATATGGGCTTTATAATAATAAATTTAATAAATTAAAAAAAGGGTTTAATAATAAAAAAACTGTTTTTTAATCAGAAGTTTCGACTCACAATTTTATATATTTTATATTTAAAACTTGTATCTAAAAAACCGTATTTGCAGAGATTCTGCAGCTTAATTAAAACTGCAGCTGACTCGTCTGCAAGGGAACAAAACAGCATAGACCACCGATGACTGCAATATGCCGTGTAAGATTTGCCATGTAATATGTTAAATCTCCGATAACGCTAATAAGAGTAAACAGTCCCTCTTGTAATTTGCAAATGTGCGCCTGATAGCAGCATCTCTTCATAAAAATATATCCGCGGCCTTTTATCGAAACGAGTTTGAATCTTGTACGCGATGACAACAAACAGGTAGCTGCTTTAAAGAAAGGAAAAAAAATAGAAAAGGTTCGTGATATCATGCTTGGACGACTTTTCACATGTGTGCCACATTATATGCAGCATTCCGAATTGCGAGGACATAGTTTACTTGCGCGAGGGATGGAAGAGAACCGTGAAACTGGGATGGTGGCACGGCTCGAGTTGGGTTGTCGATAAGGGTGGCATTGTCCGGTGGTCACGTGGTGTAACCCCAACCCCTTAAACAGCGCTGTTTATATTAAACTCCGGGGTTAATACCGCGGCTTACTCTAATACCGGGGCAACCCTTGCCCTGCGATATGGTGATAAGGAATATGCATACAGATAGAGCTTCGCCAGCTACGACCTACGAGCTCGCCGAGTTCGCCGTCGAGATTTCCAGAGGGTCCTGTATTTAAGGGCGCGCGAGACAGCGAGATTCCCGCGAAACGATTACCCGAAATCCCTTTCTCGAGGAGAATAATAGCCATCGTACGTATCTGTCGTTAGGCAGCCACGATGCTCTCCTTTTGACCTCCTTCATTACTGATCGGAAAAACTCTCAAGAATTTAATCCCCTTTTTCAATCTACAAAACTATCTGGCTTGTGTCCAAACCTGGAACGGAAGATATTAACATTTTGGATGCCCAACTACAACTTCAGCATTCATGATTATCAATTATTATTAATAGAAAATTATTTAGACTTTCATTCGTTTAGTTTACTGCCGAGGGGCTATTCACTCTCGTATTTAACGTATGAAATCATTTTTAAGTCGTGCCTATAACGTACACTAATGCTCTAACAGACTGTGTTGAGATCCCTCGTATAACGTCAGTTAAGGAAGAATCAGTGTAGCTCAGTGCTGCTTAATGCAAAGAGTAAGATAATAAGTAAAGTATAAGAAGAATGAGAATTGACATACTTCAGACCAAATAATCAGGACCTCGATGTAGTTAGAGATCATTATTGTAGATAAACAAGTTAACATTTCGAGAGACAATATGCACTCCTCATCAGGATTTATAATCAAAAAAGTCAAACGGTAGTCCTTATTTAGATTACATAATTAACTGTAATAGTTATAGTATAACCATATTCTTATTTCTCTTCTCGAAAAGTTCTGTGAAAAAACATTATTAATCATAAATATAAATAAGCAAAGGCAGAATTTTAAAAACAAAATATAAACGTAAAAAAGTGAGGTTAGAAAAATTAAAATTCAATAATATTTGCCTGTAGCAAAAAAAATATTTTTTAATCATATGTAATTGTTGAGTGTGGTCATCATTAATAATAAGAGTAAAAAATTGATAATTATTTAACATTTCACAATAAAAAACTAGTGATGCACCTCAAGACAAGAAAATCTTGATCTTGCTTCATATCGCTCGAAATTTCGAGAATATTTTTAACCAGGATTCTTGAATAGTCAAATGTTTTTTATGTTTTTTTCGAGAAGTCTTGCTTTTGACAACATGAAGTAGAGTTAAAATGTTTAGGTAACCATGGTAACATATAGATTAGTGCCATTCAATAATTTTTTTAAGATTCTTGATAATGACAAGACAACATCGAGACAAGATCTTGAAAGACGAGATCTCGCTTGAATGCATCACTATAAAAAACTGTTAATCTTTTCCATGGGAAAATGTTATTAGGGTCCGAGAAATTGGAGGGAAAGTATTTTTTTTTTCGTTTGGGGCGCACATTTTCTCAAATTTGGCTAATGATTAAACATTAAATTTTCAATTTCAGAAAAAACACATTTGATTTCTAGTTATTGAGTCGCTGAATCAACCCCAAAAAAGTTTGATTGGAAAATGTCATCAAGTTCCGAGAAAATGGATTGGGAATGTTTCTTTCCGTTTCACATGCGCGTTTTTTCAACTTTGGACGCTGATTAAAAATCTAATATTCAATTTTTAAAAAAAACTTGCTCCCGAGGTACTATTGTACTGAATTGAGGTATGAAAAGTTCAATTGAAAAAGTCATTGAGTTCTAAGAAAATGGAGGGGGGGGGGGGAATTTTTTCGGTCCAGGCGCATATTTTCTCGATTTTAGGCCACGATGTATAACATTTTATTTTCAATTCAAAGGCGCAGAAGCAAAGTAGATGTGGAGCTATGGAGTTGCAAAAGGTTAAAAAATGTTGAAAAAAAAGTTTTAAAAACTTAAGAAAAAATGTTTTAAAAAATTGAAAAAGTGCAAAAAAATTGAAAAAATGAAACAACAATTTGAAAAATGAAATTATAAAAAATTCCTTTCGTCACAATGTTTGTTAAAATTTATCTGATTTTTTGAGCCAATTGTATAATTTTGGACAAAATGTGGCTTAGCCCCTTATGCCGTGCCACTCTTTAAATGTGAAATCGAAGATCGATGAGTTAATCACTACTGAATTCAGGTGTATACTACTTGTTCCTGAATTCTTTTGATATCTTTGTATTCTTTTGAACACTTAAAATTCTTTTGAATCCTTTGTATTCTTTGAATTGTTTGCATTTTTTTGAATTCTTAAAATTCTGTTGAATTCTTTGTATTCTTTTGAATTTACCTTGCACTCTTTGATTTTTTAAAAATTCATCTTGTGTTCTTTGAATTTTTTTGAGTTCTTTTGAATTCACCGTGTATTCTTTGAACTTTTTAAAATTCATCCTACATTTTTTGAATTCTTCTGAATTTTCAAAATTCTTTTGAATTCATCATGTGCTCTTTGAATTCTTTTGTATTCATCTTGTATTCTTTGAATTCTGGTGAATTCATCTTTTATTCTTTGAATTCTTTGCATTCTTTTGAATTCTTTAGAATTCATCTTGTGTTTTTTGAATTCTTTTGATTTCTTTTCAATTCACCGTGTATTTTTTGAATTCTTTTGAATTTACCTTGTATTCTTTGAATTCTTTTGAATTCATCTTGTATTCTTTGAATTCTTTGAATTCTTTTGAATTTAACTTGTATTCTTTGAATTCTTTTGAGTTCTTTTGAAGTCACTGTGTATTCTTCAAATTTGGTTAAATTCATCTTGTATTCTTTGAATTCATCTTGTATTCTTTGAATTCTTTTGAATTCTTAGAGTTCTTTTGAATTCTTTGTATTCTTTTGAGTTTACCTCGTATTCTTTGAATTCTTTTGAATTCATCTTGTGTTCTTTAAATTCTGTTGAATTCATCTTGTATTTTTTGAATTCTTGAATTAAAGTGTACATCAAAATTGCTAGTTGCAATCACCCTCGCCGAATACAGACTTTCATCTAAAATGGAGTGAACTGCAACATTCTGTGGCATGATAGAATTTTATAGTTTAATCTTTGCGTGATATCAAAGAAACCTGAACTGTGCGCGAAAAATATTGCTACCAGGATCTAACAAAAGATCATTTACCTGATTTAATAAATCAAAAGACAATGTGCAGACAAATAGAGTAATTATGAAGCTATTAATTCTCGAATTACACTCTACTAAACTAATTGTACAAGCTGAATAGTTTCGCGTGTAGGAATGTGTGGTTGGGCATAAATTGCAGTTTTCTGTGTCGGTCGGTCACGCGTGGAACTTATTTGATCTTGGCATGGACGATCGGGGAAAAGATCAGGAGCAAAGTTGCCGTGGAGTGCTGCTCGAGCGATTTATCACCGGCGGATTTGTGCGTTGTATGCATGTAGAAGCCCGTGTAAATTCTCGAGTTTGTGTTAGGAACACACAGCCTGAGGGCCAAGCCTTTTCTACGTATAGGCTCTCTATTGCCTAGTTTTACCGCAGCGATGCCGGCAGACGTGAAGCCACATTTTATTTACGCGCAAGCGTGTTTTATGGCCCTGTTTGACGGGGGCGCGCTAAATAACTGAGTGCCACACCATCCCTCCCACCTCTTTCACTCTGCATCATGCCTTTCCACCCCCAGGCCCTCGACGGTTCCGCGTCGTTGTAAAAATAGCGGCTCTATTGGAATTCTAACAATTGGTACCCGCGACAAAGAGACGCGGAAGGATTCCTTCCCCCTGTTGCGAATGTGTTGCCACAACGCACACTGAAAACGAATCTAGCGGTACAGAGACTCTCTACAAACGAGCTTTTATTATTAGAATGGGGACGGCGCCTGAAAGAAAGAGTTCGAAGATCGTGTCCTGAGATACGACAATGAAATGATCCATTATATTGAATCAGAGGTCTGTTCGCTTTTCATACAGGAGTTTTTTCAACTATGTAAAAATTACAAGTGTATGAAGTGTCTGATGTAAAAGGAACGAGGAATTTGTGTTGAGTCTTGATTGTACTTTACGAGCGTTTCGAGAGCTGATCGTGTATTCTCCGATTGATTGCGGCATTGCAATTTGAGTAATCGGAAGGGAGATTTATTTTAGCAGCATGATCTTGATGCAGTCTAGGGGCTACACAGAAAAAAATGGAGGTTCCTTTTTGTTTCAGTTCTAATGGAACATAGAAACCATGTAGAAAGTGGCCTCCTCTATGAGGGTTCCTGTTGAACCCTCTATGAGGGTTTTTGTTAAATTTCCATTGGAACCCGAAAATCGGTTTTAATTAACACTTCAGTTTTTTCTGCGTTCACTCTCGAATAACGAAAACATTGCATGACGATTTTATGCGATTTCATATGATATTATGGGTCATTCCATGAATGATCATCTGAAAACAATTGCGGTCATATTTCAGAAAAAGTTTTTAATTAGTCTATAATTATTTTTTATATTTCTAGATTCGATTCGTGTATTTTAAGTATAATAAATTATTTTTCATTAACAGGGTGTCTACACAAATTCTGAAAAAAATTCCCTGACTTTTCCAGGTTTTTTCCAGGTATTTCTAAATTTTTCAAGATATCATTTTTTGGCCATTCAAGTATAGAATATGGAAATTTATAACCCCCCCCCCCCCATTAAAGCAATATCTAATAATTGATTTGTTATCCACATGTGAATGTTTAAATTATAATTATTTAAATTTATTAAATTTAGAAGAAAATATGACTGATGATAAAACAGTGAAACAGCAGATGTATTTCAAAATAATTTTTATTTAATAAGTTATACTCTAAGAGTACTTACGGTTTGTTGTTCATTTGTTGTCCACATGTGAATTTTTAAATTATAATTATCTAAATTTATTAAATTTGGAAAAAAATATGACATGTCATAAAACAGTGAAATAGCAGATGTATTTCAAAATAATGTTTATTTAATACGTTATTCTCTAAGTGTACTTATAATGTTTTGTGACAAAATCTACATGTAGTAGAGAATACATGTAATAAAGAATACAAAACACAGTCAAATTAAATAACTTCTCTTCGTTTACGAACGAAATAATGTTTATAAAGAAATAACGTTGATAATAAAACATTTAAATATTTTCTTACATACATTTTGTTCTGGTTAATTTTTTATTTCTGGAATTTTTTCTTCGAGTGCGATGGCTTTTTTTGTGTTTGTTCCAGAATTTTCTAACGTTTCGCTTCAAGTTTTTTTTATCTCCAAAGCTTTTCATTTTTTTTCCTCCCGCGTTCAACTCAAATCGGAATAAGTGTATAATGTTACGAGTTTATAACGAATAATATCTTTTTCAGACTTTGTAAATATCGTCATTTAATTATGTTACAATTTTAAAAAATTTCAGTACGCTTGGAAAAATTCCCTGATTTTGAATAAAATTCCCTGACATTTCCAGGTTTTTCCAGGTATAAAAAAATTCCCTGACAATACCAGGTTTTCCAGGTTTTCCAAGGTGAGTAGACACCCTGCATTAAGCCAGAAAAAATTTTTGAAAACATGTGGACGTGTGAAAAATGGCGATGGTACGTTATTTTAAAAATGAAATAAACACTAAAGTTACTTATTTAAAATTAGGCAGAGAAAAACAGTGCGATTAGGGATGATTTAAATTTATTATCTAT